>JAWQEG010007450.1:0-15064 GCA_033782935.1 Petrolisthes cinctipes
GTTTCCTTCCGTCGTCACATTCCTCCCTACATTCCCACCTTTATACCATTCTGTTTTTCCCAGTGTGTAGCTTCGTAGCATTGTGGGTCATAGGCAAGAATATTCCTGGTGTTTACGATGGTGTGGTACGATGGGTTTGTACCGTAGTGTGTCCTTTGTCTGTATATCTGTGTGTATGTAATGTCTGTGTGTGTGTGTGTGTGTGTGTGTGTGTGTGTGTGTGTGTGTGTGTGTGTGTGTGTGTGTGTGTGTGTGTGTGTATGTATGTATGTATGTATGTATGTATGTATGTATGTCTGTCTGTGTGTGTGTGTGTGTGTGTGTGTGTGTGTGTGTGTGTGTGTGTGTGTGTGTGTGTGTGTCTGTGTGTCTGTGTGTCTGTCTGTATGTCTGTATGTATGAATGTATGTATGTGTCTGTCTATCTGTCTGTCTGTGTATGTATATTTGTCTGTCTGTATGTCTGTATATTTGTCTGTTTGTATTTCTGTATATCTGTCTGTCTGTCTGATAATTGTGTATTACATATATATATAATTCATAATTGTGTAACCTAACATAACATATTTCTTTGCATAATTTTCTCCCTGTGTCTTACAAGCTTCATGAACCTAATAACCAAAGTTTACAAAGGACTAACAACTGTGTCCCTGTTATTAATATTCATGTTCTCCAGGTAGGCTAGTGTTATTCTCCCGTGTCGTGACGCTGTGTAATACGGTACGAACTTGGTCTGTGTTTGGGTGAATATATAAAAAATAAACATACACCAGCAAAAAATAAAATAATGCAACATAAACCTGCTCTAAAAAAAACCACACACTGAATATATAAATTGTCTAAACATAAAATAAACTAAAACAAAACAAACCCGCTCAAAATTTAAATAAAACATAAAAACAAAAACAGAAATAAATATAAAACACAAACCCGCTCTAAAATTAAATAAAACAAAAACAGAAATAAATAAAAAACACAAACCCGCTTTAAAATAAAAAAAATAAAAAAACAGAAATAAATAAAAAAAAAACTAACCCGTTCTATAATTTAATCAACCAATACTGATGACTGTGGGGGGGGGGGAAGGGGGGGGGGAAGAGGGGAGGGGGGGGGGTGTTCACTCTGATGGCAGTCGTGAATGTAGCAATAAAAATAATACACAAATCACTTTGATCTATAAATTCAGGTAATTATTAATGCCCTTGAAAATGAATTAAAGTGGTGATGTCCAGGCTTGTGGGTTAATAATTCACAAAATACCAAATACCGTCACTAGATGGCTACCCAATATTGGTTAAGGTGGTAATTCACTTTTGTTATATTGGAGTGTATTGATTCCTCCAATGTATGCCAGAAAACAGAACCAGAAGAGCAGAAATAATGGAGTTCTGTTGCCTGGAATAATTTGGAGGAATCAGTTTCTCCAGATTTACCAACACAAAATTTCCCCCTTAAGGTGGTAATTCGTTTTTGGTACATTGGAGTGCCTTGATTCCTCCAAAATATGCTAGGAAACAGGACCAGAAGAGCAAAAATAATGGTGTTCTGTTGCCTGGAATAATTTGGAGGAAACAGTTGCTCCAGATTTACCAACACAAAATTTCCCCCTTAAGGGACCCTGTGATGTAGTCAGAAAATTAAAGATAAAAGAGTCCTTCAAATATTGACACGAAAAACCACCTAACTATTTCAGTTAGGCTGGTCCTCTTTTCTGGTATACTTTGGAGGAATCGAGGTGCCCCAATGTACAGCCACAATCAAATAACCACCGACACTTTCCTTCCATCGTGCAAATATCAGTATATATCAGTATCTTATCAAAATATAATCATACAACACCTTACGTCAACTCAACCCCCTCAATTATTATTATGAGGTGCTGCAAAGTCATACACGTGTTGTTTTTTATTACCAAGATATTTACTACTATGGAAGGAAAGTATATGTGAATATTTGATTGTGGCTGTACCCAAGGTGTATACTACCTACATAAGTGGATTTTTTTTTTTTTTTTTTTTTTTGGGGGGGGTTAAATAAATGGAGAGCTACTTTACCGATTCCTACAAACTATATCAGGCAACAGACCACTTCAGTAAATACGAGTAAATGATCAGTTTTGTAACATAGTCTGGAGGAATCACAAACCCTCACTGGAATTCCCACACACAAAACGAACGACACCATAAAGAGGATTTAATGATCAAAGTCCACATTAATTAGAACCTTGCACATCACTGAACTCAATGACGTGGTGCTTACAGTATCTGACGTCATCGGCTTTAATGACCTTGGAGAAATTTATTGTTTTAATTGCACTATACTCGTTCGTACTCCTGTAATTGGCATGACCTGATTTCCGTATTATAATTATCAAAGAATTAATGGAGAAATTTATTGTTTTAATTGCACTATACTCGTTCGTACTCCTGTAATTGGCATGACCTGATTTCCGTATTATAATTATCAAAGAACTAATGAAGATTTTTATTGTGTTAATTGTTGCCAATATACTCGTTCGTATTCCTGTAATTGGCATGACCTGATTTCCTTATTATAATTATCAAAGAACTAAGGGGAAAGGTGTGAAGGAGAGGAAAGGCTGAGTAAAGGAGAGGTGTGTTTGTGTTATAGCAAGTGAAGATATGAAGTAGTGTCAAAAGTCATGAGTGAAGGCGTGTGGAAAAAAGCGAAGGAGTGTATGAAAGTGTGGGAAGGTATGGAGATGTATAAGCAGAAGGGGAGGGATGTAGAAAACGGAGGGGGGATGTGGGAAGAGGAGGAGGGGATGTGTATGGAAAGAAGAGGAGGGAGTGGGAGGTGTGAAAAACGAAGGGAGGCGTGTCGGAAGAAGATGAGGAGAGGTGAGGGAAGAGGGAGTGAGTGGGTGGTGTGAGAAGAGGATGGAGTGGGTGGGGAAAAGAAATAGGTGTCTAGGAGGGGAATAAGATGCATGGAGAGGAAGTGACACGTGCTGAAATGAATATATGAGAAGGAAAAATATGCAATTGAGAAAGGGAGATGTGTGGGAAGGAAGGGAGAGGTGTTGAAAGGGAAGGAAACACGTGGGAAGGGTAGGTTGCGGCTGGGATGGGAAGGAGGCGTGTGGGAAGGGAAGGAAGCATGTGGGAATGGAAGGAGGCGTGTGGGAAGGGAAGGAAGCGTGTGGGAAAGGAAGGAAGCGTGTGGGAAGGGAAGGAGGCGTGTGAGAAGGGAAGGAAGCGTGTGGGAAGGGAAGGAGGCGTGTGGGAATGGAAGGAAGCGTGTGGGAAGGGAAGGAAGCGTGTGGGAAGGGAAGGATCTAATTGAGAGCGAGCCCTGACGAGAAGTGAACAAGTCGGGCTCCTCTCGGCCTCACGTCGCCTCCTGGTAACTTAGTTGTTGTAGTGTAATTGCCAATTTGGACGGAATTGTATCGGGTGAGCGACTGGACGGGTCTGGCTCAGCTGTCCGGTCAATGGAAAGTATAGGGGACCGTAGTGTAGGGAAGATATTTATAGAAATCTAATTACCCAGGTTTCTGAATAATAGTGTAATGACTGAATGTGACAAATGACCTACACAAAGTTGACGTCCGATAATTACAGTTCCGACCAGATGAAAGGAAAACAATGCCTTAAAGAATGCTCCCACTGCCAGTAAACTCTTTATTTATTGGTATATATGAAGGTGCATGCATGGTTATCCCTCATAGTGATTGGTTTATGCTAAATTAAGGGACCCCGTGTTGTAGTCAGAAAATTTGAGGTTACCGAGTCCTTCAAATTTTGCTACGAAACACCACCCATATTGAAGGAGCTCGTTTCTTGGTACAGACAGGAGGAATCAGAAGCCACCAAGTCTGATAAACGATAACAGGGTCCTTAAAACTGTATCCCTTACCACCACAAATAGAAGCAGATACTGAGTAAATAATTCTAACCAAAATATATAGGCCTAGTCATGCTCCTGTAATTCCCTGGTGTGTGTGTGTTTGTTACCTTGACTCTTGATCTTCTCTAACCTGGAGGAACAGCGAAACAAACGTTGTTATTAAGGGGTTAGTACACATTTGGTCATTTCTGAAAAGTATGCCAGGAAACAGAATAATATTAACAAAGATAATGGTGTTCTGTTGCTTGGAATAGTTTTGGAGAAATCAGTTGTTCTAGATTTATCAACTCTGTACCTTCCCTTTAATTAAGTTGGTAGTATTACTTTGATAAATCTGGAGCAAATTCTTCCTCCACACTATTCCCAGCAACCAGCCACCATTACTTTTGTCATATTGGTGCTCTGTTCTGGCATACTTTGGAGGAACCAAGGCGCTCTAATATACCAAAAGTGTACTACCCCCTTACAAGCTCTAACCATAACCACACGGTAAGAGCATTATTATTATTATTATTATTATTTCGTGCTATAGAAGTCATCTGGCACGAAAATTAATCATTCACAAGAACCTCCAAAATCAGTACCTGGAAGGCTGATGTCTAAGAGACGAAAACTTATTTATATAATTCACGACAGGGAGTACTGAACTCATGATGGTAAGGAGGGAGAGAGGGAGACGAGGAGAGAAAAATTCCTCCTGTGGGATTCTCATATTTTGCAAGGAACTGCCGCTGCCTTTATTGAACGATAAATTTGACATCACCACTCCCGGAGCATTTCATCTGCATAATATTTTCCCAGGGTTGAAAAGGTGTGAACCCAACCCTGTGTCAATCCCAAAGCATTAAGGACCCTGTGATACTGTAGGAGAATTGGAGGCTTCTGAGTCCTCATGACTATGCCATGGAACAAGCTCTTTCAATAAGGACCAGTAGGTCTGTTGTTGTTTGAATGTCTTTTGTAATCCTTTGTAATATAGGTGGTGTTTCGTAGCAATATTAGAAGGAATCATTCTCCTCCAATTAGCTGACTGCATCATAGGGTCCCTTATGAGGAGAGAGTAAAATGTTGGAAAATCTGTAGCACCTGATTCCTCCAAACTATTCCAAGCAACAGGCCACCATTAATTTTGCTTCAATGTATCAAAACTATACTCTCACCTTAATTAACTGAAAGACTAAAAGGATTAGGTCATGGTGATTGATAATTACAGTACCCTTTTCCGTCCAACCCAATGCAGGGCTGAAGTCAGTCATCTGTTTTGGGTGAAATGGAGTGTCACTGATTCATCCAAACTAAGCCAGGAAATACACTGCTTTCGTTTATGAGTAAAGGAATTATTTCATGACATAATGTGAAGGGATGTATAGACTCCTGAGAAAACTTAGTGTACAGAACAATGCACATTAAGATTGCCTTAAGGGGAGATTCTCATGTTTGGTAAATTGGAAGGCTACTGATTCCTCCTAACTATGCCAGAAAACAGACGCCCTCAATGGTATACTAATAGGGCATCTGTTTTGTGGCATATTGTGGAGGAATCAGAGACCTTCAATTTCACCAACAAAAGAATCTCCCCTTAATAAAACTACAACTATTAAACAGAGTAACTATATTATAAGGGTGACCATCTCTGTATTTTTTCATTACATATTGATACTTTGTCTTACCAGCAGAAATAATCAACAAGGAAAACCCCACATAATGAGAAAATAAACTGACTACCAAATATCATAAATTACGCATGATATCATTAATTAAAACCGGAGGTGGAAATGGTTGTCTCAATGAATGTACTCTTTCAATAAATGTATTCTCTCTCTCTCTCTCTCTCTCTCTCTCTCTCTCTCTCTCTCTCTCTCTCTCTCTCTCTCTCTCTCTCTCCATTTCACATGTACTCTCTCTCTCTCTCTCACTCACTCCATTCTTACATACTACCTCTTATATCCACCCTCTCTTTCACACATTCATCCCTATTCACATGTACTCCCTCTCACACTCTCTCTCTCACACACTCACTCCCTCTCACACCCACTCCACATCACATCACATGCTCTCACTCACACCCACTCCGTTTAACATTCACTCCCTCTCCACTCTCTCTCTCCCTCTCATACACATTTTCACTCCCTCTTACTCTCTCTCTCTCTCTCTCTCTCTCTCTCTCTCTCTCTCTCTCTCTCTCTCTCTCTCTCTCTCACTCCCTCTCCACTCTCTCTCATACACACCCTCACTCCCTCTTACATTCACCCCACTTCACATTCACTCTCTCTCTCTCACACACTCTCACTCCCTCTCGCTCGCTATCTGCACTGAATATATCACAAGCCTGACCTGGTTCACTGAAAGCAATCGTACAGTCACACCCAAAAGTCATGTCACACGTCTGTTATGGAATTTTTAACATAACACACAAGACAACAAATAATATAAATTGGAGCACCTTGATTCCTCCAAAGTATATGACAGGAAACACGACCAGACCAACGCAAAGATTAAGGTGGTCTGTTGCTGGGAATACTATGGAGGAATCAGTTGCTCCAGATTAATTTATCAACACGGTATTATCTCTTAACCAAAAGACGGGTTAGGTGACATCACTTTTGATCGTAAAAAAAAAAAAAAAAAAAAAAAAAAAAAAAAAAGCGAGATAAATACAATAAAAATATTTGACGTCCATATTCTGGTACTTTTTTACTTATTTCTAGTTTCTATGGCAATATATCGATGTTAAGACAATGTAGCTCTCATACGTATGGAAAATCATAAAAATATATTCAACACCACCATCTCTAACACTCTCTTACATACATCACTAACACTCTTTCATACATCACTAACACACTCTTACATACATCACTAACACAACCTTACATACATCACTAACACACTCTTACATACATCACTAACACTCCCTTACATACATCTCTAACACAACCTTACATACATTTGGTATCGTACAAGAAAGAGGCCACAATCTCTTTACTCTTCTGTACAGTCCCGGTCAATAGTCCTGCAACACCTTTAAATGAAATGACCTAGAAAAATAGTGCTAGACTATAATAATATACCCACTGATCTCTGTAATATATAATGATTCCTAAGATTTACTCCCACCGTTCACTTTCATTCACCCGATGCTGGACTTTTGACCTTCACTGTACAACCGAGGGTAACCAATGCAGGCCAACACACACACACACACACACACACACACACACACACACACACACACACACAGAGGTTAGATGGATGGAATGCCCCTAGACCCGAACCAAATGAATATACTGTACACTGGGGGTCCATAATTCTGTCCTGAACCGAAGCACAATATGAATCTCTACCAAGTGAAGTTGTGATTAGGGAGGAGTGATGGTATGAGAGGCTGGTTCTACAGATTCATGTTGTGTCTAGGATCAGGACAGCATATTGTTGATACCCCCAGTGTACAGTACAATACATGGAGCTTGTTTAATACTCCACCGGGCTGTTCAAATCAGATCAGGATACTTATCATTTTTACTCGTGACTCTGTACTTGCTTACCCTGGGCCAGTCTGTATGCTGTCATCTGTGTTGTTTCCTTCCCTCCCTCCCTCCCTTCTTTCCTTCCTTCCTTCTTTCTTTCCTCCCTTCCTTCCTTCTTTCCCTTCCTTCCTTCCCTTCTTCTTTCCCTCCCTCCCTCCCTTCCTTTCTTCCTTCCCTTCCTCCCTCCCTCCCTTCCTTCTTTCCCTCCCTTCCTTCCTCCCCTTCATCCCTTCCTTCTTTCCTTCCTCTATAGAACCACATGGGACATAAATATTCTATTCAGACATACGGTACTGAATGAATTATCGCTAGGTATGGACTCCCTCCTTTTTCAATATGTATATATTATTTTCCAGCATTATGTAAAATTATGCATGTATTCGAATTTTTTTCAAGCACTATGTATATGTGTATGTATGTATATATGTATGTATTTCTAAGCTCTATGTTTGTATGTATGTATGTATTAGTATATTTTCAAGCATGTAGCCTACGTATGTATGTACAGAATTCGTATTTTCTTCAAGCACTATCTATGTGCAATATGTATTGTTTCATACAATTTCGAAAGTCTACTGGCAATACAGCTGATTGGAAGAGTAGAAAGCACCCACTGTGAACTTAAAGCAAACTGGAATAACTTCAGTGTTCTTGTTATAATTTTTAGGTTAGGTTAGGTTCAGCTAGGTTAAGTTCAGTTACACTAGGTTAGGTTAGGTTCGATTACGTCAGTTAGGTTAGGTGTGGTCAGGTCAGGTTAAGTTAGGTTTGTTCGATTGCCAAACCACAATGTAAAAAAGAATTACAGACCACAACACAAAATCAGTTCAAGAAAATGTTAGCTACAAAAAAATAAAAATAAAAATAAAATATAAATATATGAATAAATAAAAAGAAAGTGTGATTTGTGAAGTTAAGATGAAACTTGTTGAGTGTGGCCTCTTATAGAAACAGAGAGTGGATGTTGGCACTAAAGAAAATGGTTAAGGATGCCTTCGAGCGTAAACTATAGAGAGTCTGACATTTATATCCTAATTGGGGCATGTAGTAATAAAGGTAAGTAAAGAACAATAAAAATATATATATATAAATATCCTAACTTCCCGGGAAACCTTTTAGTGTTGATTAGATATGAAACCAAAGACACACGAAGGAAGAATATTGACTCTTAAATTCGTATCTAAAGTTATTAGGCATAACAATTCCTTTATAACCGTATGCAGTATATTATTATCATTATCATTATTATTAAAACCAGACAGCTTTAACTTAGAATCTATTTTAGACACTGTTATATATTCCACAAATAAAATTAATTACTTAAGTGGCACAGGTCAATTTCAATCAATAATTAATTAATCCTAAAATATTCTTCTACTTTGGGAAGAGAGCAAGTATATAAAGAAAGTATCACACTAACAAATTGTACACACACAGACACAGACACACACACAGCCATGTCTATCATCGGCCTAAATTGTCATCTCCTCTCTTTGATGTTGCAGGGACAGAACACACACACACACACACACACACACACACTGCCTTTTATATTCACACACACACACACACACTCACACTGCCTTTTATATTCACACACACACACACACACACACACTCACATTGCCTTTTATATTCACAAAAACACAAGCACACATCACATTGCTTTTTATATACACATACTCACACACACACACATACATGATGTAATCGTATATTCACTTCCTCTCCTTCATTCGTTTAGGTTGCCATATGGACGTCTGTGGCTTCACTTTAGAGGCAAAGTCGCGGCAAATCAATAGGCAATTTAGTAAGGTCAGAAAGTGAGGGATGTGGGTGTGGTGTGAGATATGTTTGGGGAGATGAGAGGTGGGTGGGTGTGGTGTGAATTTGTGTAGGTTGGTTGATGATGACCTGGGCCTCGGAAAAGGAGTTCATGCTGCACTAAAAATATAATATATATGAATAAATAAATAAATAAATAAATAAATGAATAAATAAAATAAATAACTGGAAAGGCGTGGAAGAGAATGGGGTAGCAGAGGTGACACGGAGAATAGGCTGCTCCGATGTGGAAAAGTAGGAAGGAAGTCGTAATTTAATTCCATTAGGTCTGGTGGAGCGTGGAACGTATCCAGGGAGTCTATAGAAACTTTACTCTTTTAAGGAGGTAGCCTAGTACATTGTTGGTAAATCTGGATCAACTACTTTCTCGAAACTATTCCGAGCAACAGGACACCATTATTTTTTTTTTCCATCTGGTCTTGTTTCCTGGCATACTTTGGAGGAATCAAGGCACTCCAATGTACCAAAAGTATATTATCCTCTTCAGCCTTAAGGGTTAGGTTGCTTTATGTCGATGAATTAGACGGCTATTGATTTCAACAAACGATGTCACGAAACCCTTATTAAATAGTAACACTGAGGTCGTCTGTTTCCTGGCCTGGCTTGGAGGAATCAGTATCGCTCCAATTCACCTAAAACAAAAATTATCCCCTTAATTACAGATAGGATGCCGAAAACTGTTTGGAAGTTGAGGTCTCTATGTTCATGCCAGAGAATATAATATAGGTAAATGTAAAAAGTCCAGTTGTCTAAGTGGGTAAATAAATGTAAAAGACAAGTACAGTTATCTAAGTGGGTAAATAAATCATGTTACGGTATAACAATAACATTCACAAAAGACAATTGAGGTCCCCTGAGAGTACATTACCAGCACCAACCCAGAACCTTGCCAAATAATTTATACAAGACTTGCCAAAAACTCCCTGAAGCGTGAAAGGTGTGAATATCTTTCCAACAGTGCTATCTTTTCACATTCTTTCTCAACACGAGGACATAAGTCTTCCCAACTGCCTTATCATATCCCTTTCCCTATACCATAAGTTAGTAAATTTTGGCCACGCGGCTGTTATCGTCGTCACTTATCTCGCTTCCATGCCATCGATCGAACTGTACACACCATTAAAAAACTATCGAACGGGAAGGGGTCTGATGCTTCTGTAAATGATGGGCACAGCTCATGATGCCCCGGGAATAAACAAGCTATATATTTTTCAGTGTCCATCGTCTGTGGTGTCAGAATGTTTCACACCAAAATTGTACCGATAGTTTTTTTTCATCGTGTGTTCACTGAGGGAGTCAATATTTCTGTCCTGATCCCAAGGCACGACATGAATCTCTACCAACTGGAGGGATTTGGGAGGAGTGTGAGGGAGGGGAGGAGTGTGAGGGAGGGGAGGAGTGTGTGGTAGGCGAGGTTGGTAGGGATTCATGTTGTGTGTGTCTCGGATCAGGACCGAATTATTGACTCCCAGTGTACAGTACTGTAGTTTGGAATGTATGGGTAAAGTCACGAACCAAAATACATATCCAAATCTTGTTGAAATTTCGAATCATCTGACATGCCAGTGAACTAATTACAACGTTTTATTATACTGCCTGGAGCTCGTTTATATATTCCATCATCAGGTTATTCGAACACATCTGGATACTTACTATGGCTCGTGACTGTACATTACAGCACTAATAAGTATCCAGGTGTGCTTTGGATAACTAGAGACAGTAAATAAATGCACAATAAGATCTCCATTGGAATTACTTCGTTGGTGAATTGGACTTTTCAAAGCTTCAACCAAACCTGTATACTTATTAGTGCTCGTGACTGTACATCTGTTTATACTGTACAGCCTATACCTGGTAGGATTTACTCCCGGATCATTGGTGCCTCACAACCCCGAATCCCTCACGTCATGCCTGAAAAATCTAAATCCAGAAAGCATAGTTTTCCCGGATGGTTCATTGGAAGAAATAAAAGAGTAAGTAAAAAAAAAAATAAAAAAAAAAATAAAGAGCTGACATTTTTGCACGACCGCTTTCACGTTTGTTTTTCCAGGCAGAATGCATAATGAAATAGCAACACAAATGTCACAGCAAGCGTCTTTGAGTCTATACAGTAGCTGCTGAAACAATGAAAACCCGAGTATAGCAAAGTCTGAGGCAGTAACGTAAAAGCGGGGCAGGTAATGTATATACTGTTGCGACAAAAGGATAGGCTGTACTTTGGTTCGACATTAAAGGACCCTGTGATCGTGTATGAGAATTGGAGACTTTTGATTTTTTCTGATCATACGACGAAACAAGCTCCTTCCTTATAGGTGGTGTTTCGAGGCAGAAATTGAAGGACTCATTTATCTCAAATTTTCTATCTACATCACAGGGTCCCTTAATTATGCTGCAGTTATCATACTCATACTGTACACCCACCTACAAAAGCGCTGTCGCCTCACCAAACGGTTCTTTAAGTTTGGGGTTTAATGACTCGTAAATCGAAACACCATACACAACAACATTTTCCAATTGTGAAGCTTGAGGGGGTTTATGACTCTGCGGATGAGGCGACAACGCTTTTGTAGGTGGGTGCATATAGTATCCCAATTCAAGTATATGGTAACTAGTGTTCTTCGTTTCCTTTCGTTCAGTTTCACTTGTTATGGAAATGATTGTGAAGTGCATTACATTTTCAAGATATTTTCAAGGTATTTACACCATCAATAGGGACAGAAATCATCATAAACATCGTAACTCCGTGTCCTTCATTTAGACCTAAGCTTCGTGTGGTTGCAGTCATTATAGAAACATGTTTTGTCCTATATTTCTATAATTTCAAAGTATCCAAGTAATCGAAAAGAAGAATACCAAATCTGAATGTATTACTCTGTACACGATTACACTGAACTGTTTGTCTCAAGAGGTGATACACTGATGGGTAAATATTCGTATATAGTGTACTATTAAAGACAAAACTCGTGTCGCTGTCTTGTCCAATAATTTAATATAACTTGTGAAGCATTATGAAAGCCCCACTAAAGTAACGTTCATGTCCAGTATGTTTAGTCCTCTACCATATATTTTCACCAGATTTCACGACACGAGTTTTGTCTTTGATAGTACACTGTGGATCCTGACAAGTGTTCTACTGACCAATGTTTTTTTTTTATGCCAGAAATATGAGACTTGTCCTGCAATTATATAAAGTTAAATTCAAAACTGAAAATTTGCAGGTCTTTCATGTTGATGCATCACGTAATACAGTATGTTATTTCGAAATATTTCCACGTTAAAAGTTTATATACAGTACATAAATGAATTACTTTCTGGTTGTATCTCGTCATTCCCATAAATATACTGGATTGTGAGGGAAGTCTGTCTAAACTTCTCTCTTGGGGTAAAAAAAAAAAAAAAAACTCTCTGTATTTTCTGGGTTCACGAATTTATGAGAGGAATGTGAGTGTACAGTACAGTCTTCTAATAAAAACATTGAAGGTATTTTTGACGGCTTATGCATTGATGACTGAGGAAACATTAAAAGGAATACAATCTTGACGGGAAATGGGAGGGCCATAGACAGATTCCTCCAAACTAACCCAAAACTACTTCGAAATGAAACCTCAAGAATGGCAATATCTATAACTACTTTAAGGGGAAACAGACAAATTCATTATAATTATGACACGGGGTACGAGTATATCTGATTTGTAGTAATATTTGACACGAAGAAATGCCTCCAGTTCTTCCACAGTAGATGTCCCCCTTGAAATAAGAATCAAACAAAAACTGTGCCAAAGTCCAAAATGCAAACATACGAACAAATACGAACACCGAGATGCTTTATGAATACGGGCCCTAATTTGTTAAGGGGGTGCGGGAGTATGGGACAGGCTTGGGGTGGTTTTGGGGGGTGCGGGAGTAGGGGGACAGGCTTGGGGTGGGTAGAAAGCCTGTCCCCTATTCCAGCACCCCCCTAACCCCCCCCCCCCCCAAGCCTGTCCCCATACTCCCGCACCCCCCAAAACCCCCCCAAGCCTGTCCCCTACTCCCGCGCCCCCCTAAACCCCCCCCCCCAAGCCTGTCCCCTACTCCCGCATCCCCCTAAACCCCCCCCCCCCTAGCCTGTCCCCCTATTCCCGCACCCCCTTAACCACAGATGAGGTAGGTGATGGCTTTCTGTCTGTCTATCTGTCTGTCTGTCTGTCTGTCTGTCTGTCTGTGTGGCTGTCTGGTTGATACGTGACTTTAGCCGGCCACTGTTTACACCTCACCATCATATTTCACACTAAGCTCTTCTATCTGTGCAGCTTTCACTCTGATGCGTTGTGTATAATTAATTATGCTAATGGAAATCACGTGGATGTGTGTATACGTGTAGTGATACGGGATATTGGCCCCTGGAAACGTGTGGTAGTGATGGCTTTGCGTAAATTGAATTAGGTACAGATTGGCCAGGTTGCAGTTAGTTAGATACAGTAGTTTGATACACTCCATTATTTATTCCACCAGGCGAGAATGTACGGGCTCCATCCCTCATTTATTTTTTTTTTTTTTTTTTTTTTTTTTTTTGGCAAATATAATACAATCCAAGACATATTACACCAATGATTTACACAACTAGGGACTTATCTGCAACTTATGATCACTACAATACACACAAAACATAACTAGGTACTTATCTACAACATAACTTATCTGCAACTTATGAGCACTGCAATACACACAAAACATAACTAGGTACTTATCTACAACATAACTTATCTGCAACACAACTAGGGACTTATCTGCAACTTATGAGGACTACAATACACACAAAACATAACTAGGTACTTATCTACAGCATAACTTATCTGCAACACAACTAGGGACTCATCTGCAACTTATGATGATCACTATAATACACACAAAACATGTATACATAGTCACATTACTTAGAAGACAATGTGTATTTTCTCCAAGTTAAGGGGGTATATATAGCACATTGTTTTTGGATGGTAAATCTGGAGCATATGATTCCTCCAAACTATTCCAGGCAACGAGATACCATTATTTTTCTTCATGTGGTTCTGTTTCTGGCATACTTTGCATGGAGGAATCAAGGCACTCCAGTCTATCAAAAGTACACTAACCCCTTAAAATGAATGGAGTATGGTTAGTTAGTTAGTCAGTCAGTCAGTCAGTCAGTCAGTCAGTCAGTCAGTCAGTCAGTCAGTCAGTCAGTCAGTCAGTCAGTTAGTTAGTTAGTTAGTTAGTTAGTTAGTTAGTTAGTTAGTTAGTTAGTTAGTTAGTTAGTTAGCCTGTATACCTGCATTCCCTCGTTGTCTATACTATCTTTTACGGAGAATTTCGACACGCGGGGCCTAACATTTTGACGAATACGTAACATCACCATTACCGAGTCAGTGTGTTTCAGTATTCAATGTTCATCGTCGCATTTTATTCCCTGCTCGTGCTGGCTGTGTATAAAGCAGGGAGGTGAACTAGAGGGAACATTTTTTTTCTTTTACAGTGTGTGTGTGTGTGTGTGTGTGTGTGTGTGTGTGTGTGTGTGTGTGTGTGTGTGTGTGTGTGTGTGTGTGTGTGTGTGTGTGTGTGTGTGTGTGTGTGTGTGTGTGAGTGAGTGAGTGAGTGAGTGTTGAGTACAAATAAATTCAATGTAGGCGAAAGGGACAGACCCAGAGAAGAAGCTGAGATAAGACAGTTTCCCAGTATAAATTGCATATTGTGATACACTCAACTTCTAGTACATATTATGGCCGGGATTCTGACCCTCCTTCATCACTTCCCCATGCAAGCACTCATATTACCATTCCGCCACCGGGTTGGATAGGGATTAAG
>JAWQEG010007451.1:0-42961 GCA_033782935.1 Petrolisthes cinctipes
TATCATAGTTAATTAATTTCACTCCTAATTTGATCTTGGTGGCTCCTGATTCCTCCAAACTTAGGGTATAGGTTGTTTTGGAGGAACCTGTAGCCTCCTGAGTATCCATATTTGGCACGTTAATGTTCTCGTAAAGGTAAACAAACACACACACATACACACACAGAGACAGACAGAAGGGACTACAAGGTGACACAGCGTAAATAATAAAAATAAAAATAATAATAATAATAATAATAATAATAGTAGTAGTAGTAGTAGTAGTAGCAGTGAAAGTAGTAGTAATAATACTAATACTAATAATAGTAGTAGTAGTAGCAGTGAAAGTAGTAGTAATAATAATAATAATAATAATAATAGTAGTAGTAGTAGCAGTGAAAGTAGTAATAATAATAGTAGTAGTAGTAGTAGTAATAATGTTGCAAAGAAACTATTGTAAGACTATATCCATTAAGTATCAAACTATATACAACTCCTGAAGATAATTGAGTCAAAATAATTGCACTATGGACACACACACACATACAGAAAAAGTGATTGATTGAGCCTGTGTTAAAAGGATAGTGTGTGTGTGTGTGTGTGTGTGTGTGTGTGTGTGTGTGTGTGTTCCAGGGCTAATAATAATAATAATAGGGTCTCATTCACAACAACAACATTATTATTATTATTATAAACAGAAACTAGATGTATGTATGTATGTATGTAAGCCAAACATGTATCAAATTAATGTCTTATATATTACTTAGAAGGGAATAGGTACATTTGTGCAAGGATAACACACACACACACACACACACACACACACACACACACACAGTATCTCTATCCTATCCTCAATGCACCTAACTTAAACACACACACACACACACACACACACACACACACACACAGTATCTCTATCTATTCTCAATACACTAACTTAACCAATAAACTATAACTATCTAACTAACTAACTAAAACTTTCCAACTAACTAACTAACTAACTAACTAACTAACTAAAACCTCCCAAATAAATATCTTCTAACTTAAATGATCAAAATAAATATGTCATAAAAATTATCAACATCTCAAAACCACACAACAACAATAAATAAAATAAATAATAGATAAATAAATAAATAAGTGAAATAAATAAATAAATAATATTCAACAAGTATCCTATTATCCTCCATGACAAAGCAAATCCAGACCCAATTCCTACGTGTGTGTGTGTGTGTGTGTGTGTGTGTGTGTGTACATTCTTTCTTTCTTTCGGTGCATTGCAAGTCTTAATTAAACGTCTATAATAATCTTCCCGTACGTTGCAACACCACACACACACACACACACACACACACTTATACTTACTTATACTTACTTACTTTCTATATGATCACATTACGAAACATTCCACACACACACACACACACACACACATACACACATATACTAACCTTCACTGTTATATTGTCAACTGATTAACTTACATATTAACTCTCTCTATACTGTAAATATATATAGTTTTCTTTATATATCAATAACCTTGGTAGTTAAAAATATTAGGCTACATATATAATGATCACATTACGAAACCTTCCACACACACACACACTAAGGCCGTTGTCACACTATGCGGCTCCGCCGCTGCGGACTTGCCGTAGCGTCGGAGCCGCAAATCGTGTACTGTGTCACACTGTGCGCGGCACGTCACACAGTGCTATTCAACACAATTTGTATTAATATAAGTATATGACAAATTACTATATAATTATAAGAGTTGGAACAAAAAGATACAACAGATTTTCTTGGCTTGTTTTGGAAGCTTTGAATAAATAAACCCACATCAAATATGGTAATTAATAATTTTAAAAGAGTGGAACCAGAGTGGCGCCGGTGTGGTGTGGTCGGACAGTGTGAACACGTACAGTCGCGGCACATAGTCCTTGAACAGACTTCTCATTACACCCTGGTCAAGGACTACATGCCACGACTGTACATAAAACTGTGTGTGGTTTGCCATGACATACGGCACCATGCGGCGATGCGGCGACGCCGCATGGTGTGACACCTCTCATTTGTTTGTATGTGTTATCGCCATTCTGCGGCGGAGCCGCATAGTGTGACAACGGCCTAAGTGACTGACTCACCGTATTATCATTATTACATCTCAATAATGACTAACTAACTAACTATAACTATAAAAAAAAAAAAAATCGTTTCTTAATATGATAAAACACTACGGAATTTTCACACCACATATTATTTATTATCTTCCTCACAACGTCGTCTACACCGGTATCTTTTATTTATTTATCTATTTAATTATCTATTTATTCGTCTACTAAATTGCAAGTGCGTTATCTTACATCATAGTCAATAAATAAACGCGGCCAATTAATAACCTTTTTTATTATATTTATTTATTATTATTATTTTCATTTTCTTTTTTTTCCAATTATTCTTGTCTCATAAAACTTTACTAATCTACTCGTAAACTCCATTCGAACAACATTCATATCATCGTTCATCTTGCACCCATGATAGTTTTCAAATGTAAGTCAGCAAAAAAGATTCATAAACAAATCTCACATTATATGTACCGCACCGTAAAAATATCGTACGGTAATTAATTAACCACACACACACATAC
Organism: Petrolisthes cinctipes; assembly: GCA_033782935.1. Taxonomy (NCBI): domain Eukaryota; kingdom Metazoa; phylum Arthropoda; class Malacostraca; order Decapoda; family Porcellanidae; genus Petrolisthes; species Petrolisthes cinctipes. Next base: position 2,630 of record JAWQEG010007451.1, read on the forward strand.
ACATACACACACACACACACACACACATACATACACAATCCTTCTAACTCTTGTCCTAATAATTTTCGATAACAATAATTCCTCTTAAATAATAATAATAATAATGATAATAATAATAATAATAATAATAATAATAATAATAATAATAATTGATAACCTTATTAATCTTGCATCAATATAATATACCTTTAATTAAAACAACATAATATAATATTGTTAATTGTTGAACAGATCGAATAATTTAGAAAGCGGTAATGAACGTTCTTATTCTTGTACCGTAATCATTGCATAATATTTCGTAATGATCAGCAAAGCCTAATAATTGAACAAATACTGCTGCTGTACAACATCCTATCTTGCTAACCCAAAATTACGTTAAATTATTATTATTAACTTTTTGCTCTACCAAACAATATTCCAGTGTTATTATTTTCTTACAAACATCTTCCACATAAGATTTGCACATTCTTAAAAACAAAGTATATAAATAAAATACAATGTGGTAAATAGTTATCGTAAAAAGAAAAAAGAAAATTATATATGTAACTATAACACATTCTAAAAACCAATGTATTAGATAAAAAATAATGTGGTAAAACGTTATAATTTCGTTTAATATTCACCTAAAAATAATACAATATGGTAAAAGGTTGTATATAATTTCGTATAGATAGATAGATAGATAGATATAATTTCGTGTAATTAATTAATACTTTTCTAAAATAATACAATGTGGTAAAAAGTTATAATTACGTTCATTACTCACCTAAAATAATCTTCTAGTAGTATTCAATCTACATCCTGTTGTTGTTGAGTGCGTGTGTGTGCGGGGGTGTGGCGTCGCGTGCGTGCGTGCGTGCGTGCGTGCGTGCAGTACAGTGGCTGCCCATCTAACATCAATAACCATCTTTTTTTTTTATAACCAGTCACCGTAAAGCAACAACAACAATAACAACAACAGCAGCGGCCATTTTAAAATCAACACGAGATGTAAACAACAACAACAACAATCACCTACATTATTATTATATTTAGTTGTTCCGTATATTCCATTAATTGCTGTACGGTATAATAATAATAATAATAATAATAATTGTTAATGTCGTATGGTGAATTGCTGTTCTGTATAATAATAATAATAATAATAATAATAATAATAATAATAATAATAATAATAACAATAATAAATGGCGTATGGTGTATTTTATGTTGTTATTGTTGTAGTTATTATGATCACCTTCACTACACAAACAAACGACCACAACATACCACCACTACCAACCACCACTACCACCACCACCACACACGACCACTACCAATAACCAAGTACCACTGCTCTTGGCCTGGACACCCACCACACACACACACACACACATACACACACACACACACTTCCTCACTCACACACACACACACACACACACATACACACACACGCACACAGGCTGTACGTGGCTGCTTCTCTAATTTTGGTGCGACCCAACCAGACCGCACAGGATACCCGACAAATCCAACCCCATATTTGGTCTACAACTCGTCTCACTTTACAACCACCCTGTCGCCCTGGTACCCTGCCGCCACCTGCCATGTTTACCCTGCATTTCCCCCCGTTCCGACCGTCCTAGGGGCCGTTTGTCGCGAAATAAAAGGACAGATGGGTGTTTTATTTCATTTTTCCGAACATATGAAGAGGGTGTCGTCTGTTGTTTCCCGCCAAGAGTGAGTGTGACTCGTTCCACCCGCTGCCAGACGTGTGAGCCTTGCAAACGCCGCCCGGGCCAGCTAGCCATGGAGCCTCGATCACGCCTTGTATGGCACACATATCCCCCCCTCTCTCTCCCTCTCCCTTACCTCTACTTCTTACCTCACTCTCCCTCCCTCCCTCTCTCTCTCTCTCTCTCCCCAGTGCCACACACACACGCCCCACCCTCACTCACTCCCTTACCTGATCTGACAATCCCCTCACCCCTTCCTCCTCCTCCTTCCTCTCTCTCTCTCTCTCTCTCTCTCTCTCTCTCTCTCTCTCTCTCTCTCGTTATTGTCCCCACTATTTTTATTCTATTTTCTTCTAGTTCCTTGTTCTCTCTCTCTCTCTCTCTCTCTCTCTCTCTCTCTCTCTCTCTCTCTCTCTCTCTCTCTCTCTTGTCATCGTAGTTAAAATGGATAATAATAATAATAATATAAATAAAAACTAAATGACTAGCCTAATAACACATTGTTGTTTCATTTTATAAGGTTATGCTCAAATAGGGGAGGAAGGTGTATGTTACTCCCCTCCACTCCACTCCTTTCAACCACTCCCCTCCACTCCCTCCCCCACAACCCTCCACTCCGCTCCCTTCCTCCCTCCCCTCCCATCCTCCACCTTTCAACCCCTCCCCTCCTTTCCCCACTCCCCTCCCTTTCTCACTCCCCTCCCTTCCTCCCTTCCTCCACCTTTCAACCCCTACCCTCCTTTCCCCACTCCCCTCCCTTCCTCCCTCCCCCACTCCCCCCTCCTCCTTCCCCTCCCCTTCCTTCCTCATTTCCTCCCTCACTCACTTCCTCCACCTTTCCTCCCTCCTCTCTCTTCCCCACTCCCCTCCTCCCTTCCACCTGTCCTCCCTCCTCTCCCTCCTCCTCCCTTTCTCCTTTCCTCCCTTCCCCACTCCCTCCCCCCTCCTCCCCTCCCTCCTTCAATCTCCTAAACGGTAAGGTTCATTCTCTCTCTCTCTCTCTCTCTCTCGTCTCTCTCTCTCTCTCTCTCTCTCTCTCATTTGTTTCTTGCTAGTCTCTTTTATTTTCCTTCATCTCTCTCTGTCTGTCTCTCTTTCTCTCTCTCTCTCTCAACCCAGCGAGAAAGTTGATCAAACACACATAGGACTACACACACACACACACACACACACAACAATCTTACACCTACATAACACCCACACAGACTCTATTTCATTGACACACACACACACACGTGCGCGGAGCATTTTGACGTAAACAAACACACGCAATCACGCATAATTACACACATACACACACACACACTTACGTTCACACACACGCACATAAAGCTATGAATGCAAGTAAACAGACACACTTTTATGGACACACACACACAGAGTCATGGAGTTATTACACACACACACACACACACACACACATACACAGTTACGGACATACACACATACACTCTTACGTTCACACGCACACACAGAGCTATGAATGTAAGTAAACAGATACACGTTTATGGACACACACACATAGAGTTATGGAGTTACTAAACACACACACACACACACACAGTCATTGAGTTATTACACACACACTCACACACAGTCATGGAGTTATTACACACACACATACATACACAGTCATGGAGTTACTATACACACACACACACAGTCATGAAGTTACTACACACACACTCACACACAGTCATGGAGTTATTACACACACACACATACATACACAGTCATGGAGTTACTATACACACACATACATACACACAGTCATGGAGTTACTATATACACACTCACACACACACACACACACAGAGTCATGGGGTTACTACACATACACACACACACAGTCATGGAGTTACTACACATACACACATACACACACAGGCGATCCTTCCTTACACTCCTCCCACACACTCCTCTCTCCTCCCTCCCTTCCCTCTTTCTCTCCCCCCTTCCTCCTCCCTCCTCCCTCCCTTCCTTCTTTCTCTCCCTCCTTGTATCCCCCAGTCTCTCTCTCTCTCTCTTCTACGTGTATCAAATTTCCCTCTCTTCTTCCCCCCCTGTTGTTGTTGTTCTCCCGGGTCAGAATGGCCTCCTGCCCCACAGACCCCCGGTACACTCTGGTCTCAGTGAAAAAAAAAAAAAAAAAAAAAAAAAAATTAAAATAAAGGAGGGGCTGGCCCTATATGCCTGGGCTACCGAAGCACATCCCAGGGAGATGGGACCAGATCACCAGAGAGTCTGGGGGCCTCCGACCGCCAGGGAGTTTGGGGAGATGGTCCACGTTACCACAAGAGCTACAAGTGGGGGCCGCACCTTCCATGAGACCAGTCCTGAAGGGACCATAAAGGGGGAAGGAGTTTAGACTGCTGCATGCAAAGGGATAATGCACCCCCGTGTGTTGGCGGTCCACACAGCAGTGAAAAAAAAGAGCCTCCGGTTGCATTACACCTCACGTGGATTTCTAATATATCCACTAGAAAGTGACCAGATCCTACAACAATCTTTATTCTAGCCCTGTGGGGGATGCCTAGTATTTACAGAGAATAAAGTAAGCCCCCCTGGCCAATCTCCTTACTGTTTTCCTCTCTTTCCTCTTCTTTTCCCTCCCCTCCTTTCTCTCTTTCCCTCTCTTCTCTCCTCTTCATTCTCTTCTCTTCCTTGTCTCTCCTGTCTCACCTTTCCTCTCTTCCTATCTCCTTTTCCTCCCTCCCCCTTTTTTTTTTCTCTCTCTCCTCTCTCTCTCTCTCTCTCTCTCTCTCTCTCTCTCTCTCTCTCTCTCTCTCTCTATCTCTCTCTCTCTCTCTCTCTCTCTCTCTCTCTCAACAACATAAATTAAATTTATCAACCTATGAATCAAAACATTATAATTATAAGAAAGAATTAAATTAGCATAAAATAATAATACAATCTGCCATTGTAAACAAAGCTAATATAAATATGTGTATGTGTGTGCATGTGTGTGTGTGTGTATGTGTGTGTTGAAAAAAATGAAGAAAGGATAATTATATAGAAGGATCATATTAATAATAGCAGTGAAATTTGAATGTAGGATTGGATATGATATAGAGAAGATAAAATAAATAATAGTAGTGTAAATTGAAGATAGGATTGGATAGGATTAATGGAATATAGAGCAGGATAAGAATAATATAAGTAATGTAGGATTAGACAGGTAAGGATATAGAGAAGGATAAAACAAATACAGTACAAGCAAGTAAAGGTAGGATTGGATAGGATTTAATATTCAGGCTGTAAAAAACATAATTATAGACGAATGACAGAAAGGATATTATGACAGAAAGGATATGACAGAAAGGGATGAATGAAGGAAGAAAAGAAAAAAAGAAAGGAATGACTGTCAATAAAGGAAGGAATGAAGGAAGGAAGGATTGTGAAAGAAAGAAAACAGGAAGAAAGTGATGAATGAAGGAAGGAAGGAAGGAAGGAATGGGAGTTGTCAGTTGATATTATCAGGTTATAGGCGTGCCAAGCTGCATTCCCCAGTATCCCTTCCCAACGGCACACATACACACACACACACACATACACATACACACATACACATACCTATACACACATATATATATATACACATACACATATACTGTACATACACACACATACATACACAAAAAAGATGCGTTCGTTACCTTTCAACACACACACACACACACACACACACATTTTGGTAGGTCATGAGGCCGTATGCAAGAACATTCATAGTGTGAACGATGACGTAGTACCGGTATGATGGCTCAGTTGTTTGTCTAATGAGTCGTTTTACCGATACCACGCCATCGTATACACCATGAATGTTCTTGAATACGGCCCATGGTTTCCTTCCTTCCTTCCTCAATAATATACAGAGCAGACACCAGCCTAATGTAAACAATCTGATGTAAACAACTATATGCAAACAAACTTATGTAAACAACTCGATGTAACCAAACTTATGTAAACAACTCGATGTAAACAAACTTATGTAAACAACTCTATGTAAACAAACTTATGCAAACAACTCGATGTAAACAAACTTATGCAAACAACTCAATGTACACAAACTTATGTAAACAAATCTATGTAAACTAACTAATGTAAACAAAGCATCTGATGTAAACAAACTTGACATAAACACACAATTTTATGTAAACAACCCGATGTAAACTAAGCCTTGAAATCACAGACAAGTAACCTGGTATAAACAATCTGATGTAAACAATCATATGTAAACAAATTGGTGTAAACAATCCATGGAAACATAGTGTAAACAATCTTACATAACCAGATGTAAACAATCCTATGAAAACCCGATATAGCAACCAGATGTAAACAAACTAACAAACAAACCGATGTAATAATCTCATCTAAACTATTACATGTAAACAATCTGATGTAGACAGTCACGAACAAAACCTTGAAATAGCAGACAAGTAACCTGACAAGCTAATAAAATCAACTTAACAACAACTTGAGGTAAACAAATCCTTGACATTGCAAACAACTTATATATACAACCCGATGTAAACAAACTGACGTAACAAAACCTTGAAATAACAAACAATCACTTAATATATACAAAAAACTTAATGTAAACAAACTTAACATCATAATAATAATAATAATAACAATAATAATAGTAAATATAATAAATAAATAAAAATATACATACATCCTCTGAGCTTACTAATTTTATTGTTGATATCAATATGTATTAATTATATTATTCATATATCTCTACGGGGTCATTGAGAGGGCATTTAAAGTGTTGGTAAATCTAGAGCAAATGATTCCTCCAAACTATTCCATACAACAGGCCACCACCATTATATTTGTCCATCTGCTGTCCTGTTGTTGTTTCCTGGTATAGGCCTACTTTGGAGGAATCAATTCACTCCAGTGTACCCAAAGTATATCAAATTAAATTGGACACTGGGCCGTATGCAAGAACATCCTTGGTGTTAACGATGGCGTGGTACCAGTAAGACGGCTCTATTGTTTTGTTTTTTTCTATATGGAGCCATTGTACCAATAGCATAATATTCAGCACACGTACACTCGCCAACACTGCCGCGTGGACAGGGGCTCACACATATTCAGAGATGTAGCACAACTGTGATTATTTAGCTGGAAACAATCCACGTGTGTGAGATGGAGTATCCTCGATACATTAGTACATAAAGTGAACTTTGTTGCTTAAGGAACTGAATCTCTTAAACATGTGAGCCCCTGTATAACGCGGCAGTGCTGGCGACTGTACTCCACTCCCTTACCCGCCACCTGATAATTTCAAGGGGAAACTCACTCCAACTTTCTTCCCAACACGCCCCACACAGCTGCCAGATACTTATGTCCCACGTGTGTGTAGCCCATTACTGAATATACAATGTGCGCTTCAGAGTGTGTGTATTAAAAGATTTCCCTTCATCATATTTTCAGGAAATTACCTTAAATTTTGTACATCATATATCTATTGATCGTGCAAATATACGTACTTACTCTTAATCTCTCTCTCTCTCATCATCACATTTTCAAAATACTAGTAGATGGACTAGAAATAACGCGCCAAATTAAGTGATTTTCCTACGCCAAACTACGTATGTCATATTTTACTGTTTTAATCGTGTAATATTAACGTTTTTTAAATGTATTTGTGCATTTACGTATCACCAAGTATTGTAATTCATTCTAAACAGGATAAATAACAAAGGCAAAGGGTACTCACCGGATAATTCTTTTGAACATCTTGAAAAAACACCCGATGAGAAAAATATACAGCGCCAAACTAAGTAATTTTCCCGCCAAAACTCAGAGCCACAGTTGTCCGAATACGTTCATATGACGCTGGCTTGGACTACTCATAACATATATATTTCTTTTTTTGGTTATCTCTTGTATAATATTACCGAGCCACTCCATGATTCTTCCAATTATTAAACTATTTCAAGCAACAAGTAACAGCTAGCTATTATACTGTATATAGGTCACCATGCATATAATGTAATAATTATTTTGGAGGAATCGGAAATGTCTCCCTTTTCATTAATCATCTCGGCTTCCCAAGATGAAAATTGAACCTGCCATGTAATTAATTATTTTAGAGGGATTAATTAAGGTGACGAAAGGACTGGTAATTAATCTGAAGTCAAGTGAACGGATTAATTATTACTACACAGTGAAGGAATTAATGGCTGAGAATACTATATAATTTATGTACACTCGGATACCATAGTCTCTAGCCCACCCGAGTCGAAGCCCGAGATCTGAAGCAGTTAGGTGGTTTCTGGACGACAGCCCACCCATGCAAAGCCTCCATTGGTTCGATGCGTGTAGCCTCGTGATGGTTTGGGTGGGCTGTCGTCCAGAAACCGCCCGCTTCCGATCTGAGGCTTAAGTTTTTTCGACTCAGGTGAGCTAGAGACTATGGTATCCTAGTGTAAAGAGCCGTACATAAATTCATGGCTCGATCTGTATGTGTGTACAGTCACGAGCACTAATAAGTATTCATGCAGGTGTCCTTCGAATACCTAGAGACAGTAAATAAGTGCACAATAAGTTCTCCATTGGAATTAATTAGTTGGTGAATTGGTGGACTGTTCGAAGCTTCAACCCAAGCCGTATACTTATTAGTGCTCGTGACTGTACGTGGTATTATTTAACTTACTTACTTCTTTAGATGAAAAGCTTCGTCGGTCAATTTCCATTATATTCCAGTACGATATTAGCCGAAGAAAATAACTTAAAATTTCGTCGAATATGAAGCTTAATATTACCACCCTGTACGTATTCATTATTATTTTGTGCGTGATCGACGCAACGCCAATTAAACCTAAATACTGTAGTAAATATTGAAAGAAATACCGTTATCGCGTACCGGTACGGTTTTTCTACCTTCATTACCCACTTTTTCAGACCATTCTAAGACTAGTTTCTTCTGTGGCATTTCCTCCGCAAATGCCCCATTTCCAAGATAGGGCATATTCATATGGGGAATTTTGAAATTAGTCTGACCTTACCTAACCTAACCTAGACCACAGCAGACTACCGGGACTTAACATGAGCAAACTACCGGAACCTAACCTGGGCAAACTACCGGGAAATAACCGTGGTAAAGTACAGGAAATGACCGGGGCAAAATACTGGGACCTAGCCGGATCTGGCCACACTGCTACCAAACGGTAATCCTTTCAATAAATACCCATTCGGCCACCTAACATCATCTTGACACACTTGTTGGCTGGTACCACGATAACAATAGGAACTAGGGGGGTGCCTGTTCGGACGTCGTAGTGTGTGTGTGTGGGGAGGGGGGGATGTGTGTTTGCATGTGTGTGAAGGTGTGTGTGGGGAGGGGTGTGTGTGCGCGTGTGTCGACCCGAGCCTCGTTAACAGCCTTCATAAACCTTATCTACAGAGTCGCAACATAAAAATGATATACCGTATTATAAATTGTATATAATATCAACTATATATACGTGTGCCCTCTTTTGTTGGTTATTAAATATAGGTATTGAGGAAAAGAACCTTAACAACAGTATTATTATATTCTTCCAGTAATATGGATTATACGGATACAAATGCTGATTCTTTTTTATTATTAAACAGCACATTGAAGCAGTATGTTCCATAGAGGCAAACCAGTGATTTCTCTCACCCTTACAAACCACAGGACAATATTGTTTTTTAGAAAGATGAAATACGTACACTATGGCTATCTTCAATGGACTGTCCATATCCGAAAATTATACAAAAAAAAAAAAAGAAATAATAACCGTTTTTTGTTGACTTTCTCAAAATGGATGAGAGGCAACTCTTGTGACTGACTTGGCATAACAGTTCAACATAATTCCTAGATAGCAATTCAGGTCATTCCCTAGTGAGAAAATCACAGTTAACACTTCCAACCTCTCACACACACACACGAGCACACTTCCATCCTCACACACACACATATGAACACACTTCCATCCTCACACACACACACAGACACACTTCCATCCTCACACGCAGACATTCAAGACACACACACACACACACAGGTATACCAAGCGTGGCATTTGCTCCTGAATAATCACATATATAGATGAGACTGAAGGCCAAGACCTGTGGTGACGGTAGGATAATAGAATTGATCACATCAGCTTGGCTTTCTACAACATGGTTTTATCACACCAACACTCCCTTCCCTCCCTCCCCACCCTAATCCAATACTAAGGGCCACCCCAAGAACAGTGTCAGTGTGGTACTGTATTATTAAACGACAAAAAAGGATCTTCGTCACACGTAGATTGGAATTTGAGCGATGAAGAGCTTTTTCCTTGTTTAATAATACCACCCTAATAATTGTACACAGAAGGTTTACAACTCAGCAGTAATATCTGTTTAGGTCATAAGTTGGACCATTTTCAGATTATCACAAAATCAATAAGTAGGATTGTTAGAACGTTTATCAACACACCATATTATGAATGATGATGATTTCCAATTTCTTGCATGGAATGTGAAATGATGAATGCCTTCTTGTTTTTTATCTATTGAAATAAAAAAGCAAACTGTTCTTTTATTCAACAACTGTTAATTACGGCACAAAAGATAACAAAGTTGGGTAACTGTTGACTTTCACAGATTTTTCAGAGGTAATAAAGTTACTTTATTTTTGATTAAAATGATCTTACCTGTATTAAAAGTGAATTGTTGTCTAATTTAGTGATTTACATTGGTACGTTGCATTCACACTTGCGAAATATTTACTACAACCTCTTAGAACCTTACCAATTATAAGCTTTGGCTCATATTTTGTGTAGAATAGGCTTTCTTTTTTATGGTTTAGGAAGTTTAAAGGAATTAGAATTTATACAAGTGCCATCCAGGGGTTGTTACTTTACTTGTGTGCTGTGTTTACGAAGTGTAGTAATAATTCACGGAAAAATCCACATTGGCATTAGTCCGTGTACAATAATCCCCCGAATGTTGAGTGTTACCTTTACATCATAACCACTAGGCTGTGATCCCTTCAGGTATACCATGATGCTATTCCTGCCTGTGGCCCTCTAATATATGATGACTCCCTCGGCTATCTATTGTATCTTCAACAAAGTTAACGGGACATATGATGACTGGTACATTGGCTCCATCGACACACATCGAGTCATCGTTCTCATTTCTTTAGACTATGGGCGGTATTATTTAACGAGGAAAAGGCTCTTCGTCACTTTATTTGTGTTACAAAATAATACAAATTGAACAATAAAGATCCTTTTCCTTGTTTAATAATACAACCCTATGACTTTTCTAGCATGCTGCCCCCACACAATGGCAGAAATTCCTGGGAGACCAGCTGAACCAATGCACCACCACTGATGGCAATGATAATGTAGGTGGTGATGACAACACTGGTGATAATGCTACTGCTAGTGAGAAGCTGACACCAATGGTAATATACTTAAGGAGAATGATGACAAGGATTGAGACCACACTTCTAATTGGGATGGTCACAGTATAATGCATTTCACACCACTGTTTACCTTGGAATGATCTCAGTTTAACACATCCAAGACACAGCTTAACTTGGGATGGTCACAGTTTAAACTCAGCAGCCCATTACTAACCTTGAGAATGCCACAGTTTAAACTGGGATGGCCAGAATTGAATTAAATCTGACAAGACTAAGTCAGTGATAAAGAGATGTCCTGAATCACAATTGGTATTACTGACCACAGCAGACTGACATCATGTGAGAATCAAACTCAGCCCCAGTTCTGGTTGGGTCCAGTATAAATCATCATCAATTAATGAATTTTATCCGGCAGTGGACATGAGCACCAGTGTGAGGGAAGGCAACACAACACACACTTGGCTCACTGTTCACCTTTGTAGTGTCTCTGGTAAACCAATAGAGTTGTTTGGATAATAATGTGAGGTACTCCACCTTTAATTCAGTATGAATCTAAGAATCTTTTTTATCACAATAAGAGGATGGCATATGATAGACAACTCCTTCATAGATACAACAGCTGTATCATTATAACTTTAAAACAATGGTTGGCTAAACTTCTCACATGAATACAGGTGTCAACTGTTCACCAAAATATCAGATCACACACAATTGGAAATGGTGTACAGTACTACTACTCCTTGATTTGATAATATCACCAGAGATCTCAGGATCTAAGAGCTGGTGTCAGTCACAGTCTAACCCAAACAGCAGGACAGAATAAAAAGACTTTAATACATTATATGATGCAATATTTCACCAGTCCTCCTCCACTACTGGCTGTTGATAAATATTTCTATACACTTATATAAACAAAGTTCTCACTATAGCCACAACATGTGAGCCAGAATGTGACCATCTGTATGTAGGCAAGTCCAGTCCACCGCTGACATGACCACAAGAATAAAACATGAAACAATTACTGACGACCTCAACGATCAAATATCAAATGTGACTAAAAAATAATAAATATTACCATCCCTCTATTGTCAAGAGGGAATGAAATACCTCTAAAATCAAAGTAAAATACATCATTGGATCTGTGTGCCTGGGAGAATAATAGTAGTATCAGAATAATATTACTATTATATAATTACAGTAAATACAGCACAAAATAATCTGTAATTTGTCATAATAATAAAACTGCTCAAGTCCAAGACAGAAATGAAACCATAGTCTGTTTTTCTGTAGCAGATGGTACGTATTCACAACCGTTAAGTTGAGGGTAAACTTGCTTGTTGGTAAAAGGGAAGGGATATTGATTCCTCCAAACTTTGCCAGGAAATAACCTCAATAATGGTACTACTGGAGGATCTGTTTAGTGGCATAGTTTGGAGGAATCAGTAGCCCTCTAATTTACCATCAAGATAGTATCCCCTGGCTTAGAAGGTAATTGTGATTGGTCAAAGCTCACCACACACAGCAATCAGACAGAACTTGTGCTTTCGCCAATCAGATCCAAGGTAATGTTAGGGGCTGTGAACATTTACCATTAACTGCAAAAATTAGTCTAGTGATGGTTGATGTGAGGTGTAATTAACATGACACATCCTGGCATTTACCTAGAATCAATAGTACAACTGTGAGTAGTTGGGGTTGGCTGGCAGCAGGACTATAAGGGGTTACTCTCTTGTCAACTTATTGGAGGGCTACCAATTCCTCCAATATAAGCTACAAAACAGGTCCCTTTCTCGTGTACTGAGGTAATCCGTTTTGTTATATAGACTGAAGGAATGAGTGGCCTTAATATTTTACCAAAAGATATTACCACCTTAAGGGTCCTTCACACTAGCATACACTTCCTTCATCCTTTAAGCTCCTTTTTCAGATCAAATTAAATATTGTGGTTGTTCTGTAACCCATCATAGAGGATGGTGGACAATGAGCTACTGGTGTGATGATACCCTCTTGACTGACACCTTACACAAAGGGTTAAGTGGTCATTGATGCTGTCAATGGTTGGGGAAAGGTGGGAAATTCTCCAAACTCAGTCATCAAACACTACCTACACTGAGGGAATCTTTCATGACATTAGGCCATATGCAAAAACATTCATGGTGTTGACGATGGTGTGGTACCAGTACGATGACTCCATAGACAAACAACATAGCTATTGTATTGGTACCACGCTATCGTCAACACTACTTTAAGTTCTTGCATATGACCAATAGTTTGAAGCGAGTAGTGTCCTTCATTTCATTGACAATATCTTATGGACCCCTATTTTAAGAAAGTCCAGTTACCACTCACATGTAGCCTACCTGGACACCACAAGCACTGGAACATGACTCCCATTTATACTCGTCTTTCTGTGGCTTAAGTTATAAATTTCCAATGTTTATTTGTGAGTGCTTAGTAGAGCACTAGAAGTACAGTATCTTTGAAGACTACAATACATCTATCCATTCCTTTTTCCCCAACAATTCTTAACAAAACACTGGAAATCTACAGTATCAGCCACAGAAAAACCTTCAAGCTGTCAAATAGTACAATAGAACCTTCTGTCTATCTCTGGACAAAACTACCCAGCATCCACGTACACTCATATCACCCTCTCTACCTCTTCCTGTCCTAAAGATAAAAAAATAAAATAAAAAATGATAAAATATAATCCTAAAGATGCACATAGGAATGACAATGACTCACATGAATGCTAATATTAAAATCATTTGAGTTTCCCAAATTCCAGTTTGCCATCAGTGATTGCATGTTACCATTATAAAGTTTTTTTACTACCAATTGTACCTTTAGGAAAAGGATAACAACTTTGGCAACTTGGGTCAGAATTATATTGAATTCATTACAACTGCCAATATCAATCAACATGTCACAGTACAGGACACCTTCCCAGGCCCAATATTATAACTGGTTTAGTAATCCTCTAACTAGGAGTTGTGACATCCGCAGTCTTCACTCTCTTCTTCCCGGCCTTTTTGGCACTTGGGTTGACCTGTTGCTTTTTTCTAATATTGACTACTTCACTCCATTTACACCTTTTTGACTATAAGAACATCCATTCCATAACACTTGAGTTCTTTTAGTTTCTTTGTAACTGAGAATCATTCATTTTTATTGGGTTTTTAACCAAATATATTTCATATACATATTCTAAAAGAAAATAATGTGAACATTAAATAGCTATGAAACTGGATGCCAGTTTGGAAGATGAGGACATGACTGAAGTGTAGTCTGCCCTGCTGCCACCAAACCACAGCTAAACCTATTAGTCAGTTTTTCTGTAGTTGACATTCAATATCCATAGTCTCTGTTGTAAACACTAACCATGATTGGTCAAAGCTCATCACCCACTGGTTAGGTGTCTGGCATCAACCAGTCAGAGGTAAGGTAACAAAATGGACTGTGGTCATGTACCATCACCATCAGAAAAATTAACCTTAGTGTTGTCCCAGAGTGTGTCAACATTAAGTTCCTCCCACAGCTGACTAAATACAGAAAGGAATAACACTTGGTCATTTGGTGAATATAAAGAATGTTTTTCTCAAACGACGACAATAGTCCGTTCACTTTTTGGTTGATGGAGTAAACGAGCAGTTACACTCGCCTTGAGTAATCATCACAGAACATATGTGACTCAATCAGTCATTTGAGGCTTTAGGTGACATTTCAACGAACATCCTAGTCTTCATTATAAATATGGAAATTGAAACATTGATAAGCCACTAAAGCATAAATGACTTATTATCACAATTATTACAGGCTACGCCTTAAGAAAAATAAAATAAAAATAAAAAGTCCCAAGGAACAGGGGCCTTCCATCCATTCAAGCTAAGCAGTTCTCCAAGATAAACTTTTACAGTGCCCTTACCACCACCACCACCACCACCACCTCACCCCTCCCTGGTCGGTCATCTGGCAACCAAATAAAACTAATTCTTTGTCACAAACATATTTTTCTGGCATTAAACACTGTCAAATAATGCTTAGAGCTGAGTATATCTTTATTGCACTTATAATTTTCTACATAAGCTCTGTGTCTATAATAATCAAGGTGCTTAAAATAATTTCTCTATAAATCCCTGCCACATATGCAATACAAGTTGTCCAAAACTGCAGCGACTTTGGCAAACCATCTTGGAGCACTCCGGGTGTGCACAGCAAAATATATATAAGCAGAATGATCTGACCAAGTTCTAAGCCATATATGGTGCCAGGCATTTTAAAGTATACAAGGCTCATCTTAGCACAGGCATTTAAGAGTACAGCACGTGCCAGATGGGTCACAACAAATTTCCACACAACACAGATGTCCAAACAAGGCTGGAGTTCAGCATCTGGGAGGTGAGTACTTGGTTGAGGTGGAGATGCAGTCGGTGCTTGCGGTGGTGATGAGGTAATGGTAGTGATCAGTGCTTGTGTGGGTTGGGCGTGTGTGCCCCCATGGGTGGCGGTGGCTGAGGGTTGAGGATACTCTCATTGGACTGCGACTGTGATGCCGGCAGCAGCACCGCAATGGCTTCTCTCTCCGGGGAGCACTGCACCACCGCCAGTCACTTCCCACGACCACCTTTCTTCTTCTTTCTTTTGAAGAAGCAGCAGCACCTGCAAATATTGAGTTAGCATTAATAAAGTGTAGTATAATGAAAGAAAGAATAAATCCTTTGGCTGGGTATTTACTGAAACAAGAACCAATTCAGTCATTCATCACACATTATGGAACAGGAAAATTTTTGAGGTGAATATTGTCTTGTTACAAAGATTAAATACATAATAATTATGTTATATAATATCTGACTTAGCTATTTTCCTCCACAAATGTCCATTATATATGGTGGGAAGCTTAATGTATCATCACCATCATTTGTACAACAAATAAAATAAATATACCCCCAAAATATTTTCCCTAAAATGTTCTAATTAGTGAATTGCAAGTAATCAGTGTGACTTACTTTGTTTCATCTGATGTGTCTCCTTCCTGTTGGACTGTGATGGGTGTGTTGGAGTGGCCACCCTGGTCATCGGGACCAAGCTCACCGTTGGTCGAACTCACAACCTGTTACAATCACAAATCAACATCATTACCCTCCATACTACACTGTCAAAGTCCTAACCAAACCGTCTTGCCTTTCCATCAACTAACTTTACCCTCCACACTCAGCTCACCAACCAAACTGAAGGTAGTCATATTGGCCCAACACTACAGTCTTACTATTGACCCAAATTGTTAAACCCTTGTTCTAATGTTTCTTTTTCATGAATGCCATGATAAGGTTTGAATACCACAAATTATATTGCAGTTATTCACCTCAAACTGCACTGATTTAGGTGGCTACAAACCATGCCCAATTAAAAATGCTAGCAATGAATCTGATCTCCATAAATTTATCTTATACCTGTCCCTTTACATATTCTCTATCTCTGACAATACTTACCACTTCCCAAGTTTATTTGTTTTATTAAACAATTGTTAGATGCCAAAATATTACTGGACCAACACAAAGATCAACTACAGTAGCAAGCGATATTCCAATTCTGGGTTGCTAAATTTTGAATTGTAGAGCATTTTTATCATGAAAATTACAATAAACCAATGTTGTATGCCAAACCATTTCTACATCTAGTTGCATATACTTATTGTATGTCATATCAATACTGTCTACAGGTTACTAACACACGTCAGTCTTACTAAACTACTTTCAATTAAAACAATAAACTTATCTTGAAGTAGTAGACTAACTGAATATATATAAATATTATTGTTCCATATTACAATACATGTGCACAACCACACTCTCCCTATACTCCAAAACCCTAAGTAAACTGGCTGGGGTAACTAACAAGAGTTTGGCAGTAATGGGCTATACAGTATTTAGTGTAATCATTCAAGGGCTCAAAAATCCTAAGTCTTTCAAGTTACCGAGATCTGTACCAGAGTTATATATTCCGTACTATTCCTTCACTTTATGCTTATAGGAATGTGTCAACTGTTGTGGATAAAAAATGAGGATTACTGATTCCTGGTAAGAGATTTCCTCAGAATACAAATGGGGAATCTGCTTTGTGTTATTGTTTGGTGGATTCCATACCCTTCCTATTCGCTGAAATAGATTCCTGCAAGACTACAAAATAACATCACCTCTACAAACACTTTTGCCTTTAATCAAACCTTCATCAATTGTCAGCCCAATCTAACAGAACTTTGGACTCCACTGATAATATTCACAAATAATGGTCACTATGGTAACTCACGACGAGAAGAAAACCCACACTGGCAGACAGGAAGTTTAATACCAAAAAGTTTCGGTGGGCACTGCCGAAATTTCGGTGGGCACTGCCACCATCCTTATAATTTCGTCTTGACCACTGAGGATGGTGGCAGTGTCCACCGAAACTGTTTGATAATAAACTTCCGTCTGCCAGTGTGAGTTTTCTTCTTGTCATAGACAATCATGCCAGAGTGATTCCTCCAGCCCTTCGTGGTAACTCTCGTTTTACATGGGTACTGTATTATGTTATGTAAATAAAAAAATAATGTGTAAAACAAACATAGGTGCATGCTCTTGTGAAGAATACTGTATGTTCAAACTGGAAATCTATTTTGACTTCCAACCTCATACAGTATTAATTAGAATAGACACATAATAAAGTTGTGTAAAATGAGAGTTACCAATACGGGTATCATCTGGCAGTAACTTTAGTTAGCTAAAGAAAACAAAATTTTCATGGAACCTCAAGATATTTAAATAATTGTAACTTCATGCCCTTTTATACCATATTTACTTATATTTTATTTATACACCATCTTTAGTAATAGCTAAACTTTAACTACTGTAGTCAATAACAAATGCAGGTAAGAGATGCCAAAGAAAATTTGTTTCTGTGATGATGGATGAAGGTTGTAATGATGCATTCAGTGGGTGTGAGAAAATGGGCATAACTGCAGAAGCTAGTGGCATGCAAAAGAAGACTTGCAGTAAAGGCCCCAGGAGAGTCATGGGCAGGGAGATGATAATGGACGGTACAGAAGCAACAACATAGAATTTACACCAGCCGTCAACTTAGGCCATTATCATTGCCCTGCCCAATGACTTTTCTTGCAATACATAGCTAAGTGTCATACTATAATCAACGCTACCATAAAATATACTACTACAGCCTGCAAATTATTAGGCAAGGCAACTATAAGCATATGCTGTACGTGACCAACTTCTCTCCAACACATACAGATCATCTCACTTCAGTCAGCAAAAAATACTTACAAACACTCCCTGTCACCTTTATGTTTTTCTAATACTATTACTTACAATTATTTTTATTGCTATTATTATCATTAATGCCAGTATTAAATATTCACTACTAATAACAACACATAATAAACCGTAAATAAAAAAATAAAGGATTGTATATTATTTTCCAGACATGATCCTTCTTTCCTTCAACTTGCAGGGTCACTGCTAGTAGACAGAATACCATCTTGGTTTCAGATTCACAATTTGGAGACACACAATACATACAGTACTGTCAGGGAAAGGCTTAGAAATTTCTGCTTGAAAATCCTATTACCCATACTGAGACTTCTGAACCATATCACATGTCTGGTATTGAGATTCTAACTAAACATCACAAGTCAGTCAGAGCAATCATGGGTTGGATTATGATGACTTCACAGATATTAGGCTACAAGAAACCATTGCCACTGTCCTGCCATATTAATCAACCTATTTTTGGGATTTTCTCACACAATAAGACAATTTTATTAAAGTGACACTTTATATAATTTATAATCCAAAGGCTCTCCCACATTATAATGTTTTGGTAGAATATAATGTCTACTGAATACTGCAATTTGATGAGTAAAATATGTTTTGGAGTGTTTATTTCTGTGTCAAAATTAAAATGACTTTCCCAGGAGAGTCCACACCACACCCATAGTGATGGTAGACTTTGGAACCAGATCTAGTAATTAGGAGGATGCCAAGTCAATAAAAGATGATTTTTTTATAGAAGTAATAATACTGACAAAGCTGGAAATTAAGATTATGTATACAATGACAATGATAAGTACAAGAGCTCCATACAGTGTCTGTTGAGCCAATCTTCCAATCATCATTACCCAGTCAATGACATTTCTTGGCCAAACATGCCTGGGAACACACTGCCATTATCATCCTCTGGTAACAAAGTTGAGTCCTGTTCCACTAAACACTGAGCCGACATTACCACCACTAAAACATCACCACTCTCACTAAACATTCAACACATCACCGACTGCTGAATACCAAACACTAACAAAGCTCACAGAAGAGTAGCCCCAGCAACAGCACAAGGAAAAGAAAGGCATTAATACTCTGAGTGCCAGTCGTGTCTAGTCATTGAATAAAACTGATGTGATTTATGAAACAAGATTACCAAGACAAACATTAAATAAAGATATTTTTATCATTTTAAAGTACAGTACAGTTATTCTTTGACATTATAAATTCATCTGAAATTAATAAAATAAAAAGGGAAAAAGAATAAAAAAATAAAAAATAAATAAATAATAATAATAAAACTGGGGTATAACTTAACATGACAATGGCAATCAAATCACTAAGGCCTGACAGCAGCTAAAACAGTGTGACCCTCTACCAGGAAAATATTACCAAGTCAACAATGGGCAGCCATGAGTCAGAGAGAATGGCTAAAGTTTTGTGAGGGGAGGAAGGGAGAACCAGACACAGTATGAAGGATTTGGCCAAGCAGGGAAAGGAGTTCATCATTCTCTCGTATAATCCCAAATATGGAAAAGAGGATACAAAAAATCTTAAGATTTTTGGTACATGCTAGGCTTATATGCTTTGACAGAATAACAGACTATTGTAGTGAAATTTAAGGGTAATTATTCTGAAAAAAATATCTAGTACTACAATGTACTAACCAACTTTTAGAAATACACAGAGTAGGATATAACTGAACTGTCTTCTGTAATAACAAATATAATTTAATATCCACCACTTAGTACTGTGATATATTTCAGAGGTAACAAAAGGGAAGTGTCAAGTTCAGGAAATAAAATTTTTAGATCAGTACCAAGTTAAAAAAAGAATTAAGTACATTGGTGGCTACAACAAAAAATACCAACATGCAAACAACTTCTTTGCATCATCAGTTATTTACCAAAAATCATTGTTTATTATATTAAATACATTTGTAATACATGTACAGTATATCAACATTAAGTGAACTAATCTGGTAAATATGTATCAAGTTATCTACATGTTAAAATATTTTAAAAAATATTGCTTCCATTTAAATATTTGGGATTAAACCAGTTAATAACTAGAAGTGATGATTCATTTATAAAAAAGCTGAACCATAGCTGCCCAATTGAAATATGAAGTGAAAAAGAACACTAGATTCACAAAAATATTGGAGGAAGATTAAATAAGAGTGTTTCGTTGATATTTAACTACTTTATGGGATCCTGGGATGTGGTAAAAAAATTGGAAAATATTTGGAAAATATTTCCACGAAACAACACCTATATGGAAGGAAGGAACTTGTTTCGTGGCAGGGTCAGGAGGAATCAGAAGCCTCCAATTTTCATACACGAACACTGAGTCCTTAATTTAAAGAGGCATTAATGAAAGGGTTTTAAAGTCACAGGAATGAATACTTTCTGACTAATAATGGCATATCAACCAACGAGGAACACATGCACCTAAACCAACTCCGTACATCACATGCAAGAATAGTCATGAGTTATTGTGACATTTCTTTTTATCCTGGCAAAAATACACCAATTCCCCTCTAGGAATTATGACCTTAGATACACGTTTTGCATACAATCCACAGTTTACAAGTTGCAGATAAGTACATCTAGTTATGCAAAATGTTGGTGTAGTTGAGTTTGGATTGCATTATATTTACCGAAAAAGCCAAGAAATTAAATGAGAAACTGGGTACATTTTCACCAGGATAAGAAAAATAGAGTATGTACTGTATAGTATATAGGCAATAATGATGATGACTAATATTATAGTGGCACATGGAGCAGTATGCAAGAACATTAATGATATAGACAATGGTGTGGTAATGGTACAACTACTCCATAGATACACTACATAGCTATTGTACCAGTACCACACCATTGTCAATACACAGACGTTCTTGCATACGGCACATAGACTCCCGTGTACACATGACTTTTCTTGCCCTCAGCCCCATGCAGAATGTGAACATTCATGATCTTCTACCAAGACCACAATGCTGTAGGATGAAGTTACCACAACGGGAAGATACCTCATCGTGGGTCTTATGTTACAGAAAGAAGTCATGGAATAGGTAAAGACTGTGACTGATACATACAAAGACTCATTGTAACATTGCTTTACATACAGCCTCTCAATGGTCACTGCCATTACCTAATCCATGATCTTTCCTACATGTGGTTCCAGGTTGGTTGTCTGATACACCACTACTCTTCACAATGACTCTAAAGTGAAGTAAGGTATTGTTAGTGAAGTGGAGGTACACCATTCCTCCAAACTATGCCACAAAATAGACCACCTACTGCATGAGAAAACTTTCTGTTTTATGGTACACATAGTTTGGGAGAACTGGTAGCCTCTAATTCACCAAAATACTCTGTGGCTATGAGAATAATTTTATTGAGTGAGGAACAGAGAAAATATAAAAATGCATTGCAACAGGCTAGGCCAACCAAGCCATATAGCCCACAGAAAGAAAAGAGAGAATGACAGCAACAGAAAAACTGCCACACAGCCCAGGCCTCACACAGACTTGCCCTCTGGATGTGTCACTCTTGGGTCAAATCATTCTGGCCGACAACAAACAGTTCCGGCCAAGACGAGAACCACTACAGCCTGGTGACACTCCGGGGCAAGGGGCAGGGTAAAGGAGAGGAGGGGAAAAATGGGAGGGCAGAAGGCAAGAGCAAAGGGAAAAGGGAAGAGGGGGAGAAATAGAAAAGGAGAGGGGAGAAAGGAAGGAGAAAAGGAGGTGAAGGGAGGGAGGAAGAAAAGGAGGTGGAGGGAGGGAGGAAAAGAAGGGGGAGGGAGGAAAAGAAGGGGGAGGGAGGAAAAGAAGGGGGAGGGAGGGAATGAGATGAGATGGAGGGAGGAGGGAAAGGGGGTAGAGGTCAGTAATAATGGACAATGAAAAAAGATGACAAGATAAGTAAGAGGAAGGATAGAGATGAATGGAGGGAGGGAGGGAGGGGATATATGTAATGGGTTGGAGGCATCAAGACGGGGAGACGGGTAGCCAGGATGAATGGATGGAAATGGGACACGGACTTAGATGTCGGGATACAGGACAACAGGGATGAGGGGATGGGAAAAGGGGTTGTGAAGCTAAGGCCAGGCATGGGGGGAATGGGAGGAAAGGGGAAAGGTGGAAAAGGGCATGGAGTGGGTGTCAAACAATGGGATGGCAGGATTGGCAGAGGGAGGAGTGATTGTGTATTCTAATTGTGTAATAGTATGTTAAAGCCAGAAAAAGAGGGGCAGAGGGAACCCAAGAAGGCAAGGATGGGTAAAGATAAAAGAACTAAATAAAGGAACAAGATAAGAGAACCAAGCAAGAGGGATTAACGGCATGAGACAACAAGTATGTAGAAGGAAGGGGATGGGAAGGGAATAGTGGGGAGGGAGGGAAGAAGAGGAGCAGAGAAGGAGAGAAGGTGGAGAAGAGGAGCAGTAGGGAAGAGGGAAGGTATAGGAGATAAAACCGAGAACAAGAAGCTGGGTGAGAGACCAAGCCCAAAAAGCATAAAGAGTAAGGCAGAGAGAGAGAGGGTGTCGGCCGGGGCGGGTGTGTGTATGGGGGGTGGGGAAGGTTTACCTGGACGGAGCCGTGACGGTCAGCTGGGGTGAGGTTGCCGCCTAACATGTTGCCTGCCTGCTTGGGTGTCTCGGGCCAGGCTGCCGTGCCCTTGGTGCCACCCTGCAATATGGCCGCGTGGCCTCGTCAGACCCAACATGCTCATTCACACACACACATTTTCCCGTACCTTTCCTTTTCATGTGCAGGAGGGGTCTCAGGACACCTGCCTGCCTCGTAAATTATTGGGGACATCTACCAGTCCGGTAAACGACTACAGTACCCACGAAAGGAAGAAAGGATCTAAAACTGAGGGTCCATTTCATTTGAGATGCCTGAACCTGAAGCTCTTTGCATCTCCAACAAAGTGGTCCATCAACCCAACATCCAACACTGACTGGCTCTAGATGTCACTATTACTGAGACAGGTCTTCAGCTCACCACTACACCATAAACATATATTATATCGTGAACTCAGATTCACAACTTAAGTCTCAAGTCTCCTCACTCACTTTTACAAAAGTTTCCTCATATACACTTATGTCTCATGGACAAGGTGAGGTTAGTAATGTATACTCTCACACTTTAAAACAATATTACTTTGTATAATAGTGACTTTTACTCTGGTTAATGGCAGATGTTTTTATTTGTCACAGGTAATAAATATCCTGGACCAAATAGGTTAGTGTACTGTATACTCACATCTGAAAGCAATGTTACTTCTAACTAAGTGCAAGTTACTCTACCATTACTTGAGTATTCATAAATATTTGCTTCTCAAGATGCACAACAATTTCAACAGTATTGATGAATTTGTCTTGCTAAATGAAGATTAAATTTGTTAGGTTACTTTTAGCAATACTCTCATGTTCTACAAAATAAAAAGAAGCTGAAATGTCATCACATTAGTTTAAGTACTTCTTTCTTATGTTTAGAGAATAACTGCAATTTTTACCATGCCCTAACCACAAAATACATTTTCATTACACTTTATGTATCACACTTTCTTTGAGTGGTAAACCTCATCTAACATAAAAAGGTTTACCCGTCAAAAAGAGAATGTTTCCTGCATTTAAACTGTCCACTACAACAATCTTTTTACTATTTTGCCCCCCATCCCATGTTTGAGATAACCACCAAAAACTCTGACACCTACTCATCATAACATAGCATGACACACTCTCCTATTCCTGACCACCCACTACAGTTAAATCATCTCAACGCTGGTCCTGGCAAGAACTGCACAATACAACCTCAACTACATATAATTCTCTGGTGAGTACGCCAAGCTAATCACATGAACCATTCTTAGTTGATTATGCACATTCCCAACCTGAAACATGAGCTGGTTCTTGAAGCTTCCATCCTTACACCTCAACCCTCCAGCACACAGTCTCTCTCTCACACACACACATGAATCCTCGTGAGCAAAATTAAGATACTGGTTACTCACGAAACAGATACACAAACTGATCCAATTACTGATAAATAAAGATGTATAATTATTTTTGTATATGATGACTCAGAGAGGAATTATGATGCACAAATTACAATGCGACTCACATGTGTGTTACCCGTGTACCAGAGGGTTGGCTTGGCATAGGAGAAGTGTGTGGTCTTTACTAAGTAAACTACAGTACTTACATCCTAAAGTACACTCTGATGTCATCTCTATAAAAGTAACTAAATGTTAAGTACAGTATTACTGGGTTTCAGAGTAATATATATTGAGCAACCAAAACACCGTACAATCTAGATTACTTCAAACTCTTCACAATACGGTACATGTGTTTCAAAGAGCCAGGTCTCAAACTTTCAACAATCCTCAAACTATTACTGAAGATAAATGCATTTCAGGCAATTTAACAAAAAAATCAAATTCCTTCTTAGAGTTTGAAGATGCTGGCTCTGAGATGAACAGTCAGGGACAAAATTTGTATCTCAACCATCAAAACCTTGAAGCTATGATTGCATAACCACTGCAAACAGATGCAAGTCATGTACTCTACAACATTTGAACATACAGCATAAATACAATACACATACAGTATGTGCATTTCTATCTTAATGTTGTAAGACTCAAAGTAATAAGAAAAAGAGACAAATTCTGCTTCTGACTGTGTGTGTGTGTGTGTGTGTGTGTGTGTGTGTTTCACCTGGTCTTGAACACGTCCTCACGTGCTCACCAACTGTTACCCTCCCGGAATGAGCTCAGAGCTCGTAGTGACCGATCTTTGGGTAAGGTTGGAACCTTTTTCCACACACCGGAATAGCGAGGTCACAACTCCTCGACTTACGTCCCGTACCTATTCTCTGCTAGGTGAACAGGGGTTACACATTTAAGGAAACAATCCCAAATTGTCTCCACCCGACCGGGGATTCGAACCCAGGACCTCTCGGATGTGAGCCGAGTGTGTGTGTGTGTGTGTGTGTGTGTGTGTGTGTATATATGTGTGTGTGTGTATATATGTGTGTGTGTGTATATGTGTGTGTGTGTACCGAGGAGACTTACAAACTCCACTTGTGTTACCTGCACCAGACGTAAATCCTCCCCTTCCGATTTCTCCTGCCAATTTCAAGGGCAAAAAAAAAAAAACTTGAGTACTGAGTGCAAAAAATTTGAACATCTGCAATGGTACTGTCAATTCACCTTGGTAAAATTCAAGAGGAGTTCAAAATATTGTGAAAGATGGTTGCCAAGGTTTTGAATTATTTAAGTGATGTGGCTTCACCACAAAAAAAATTAAGTGGGATATTCAAATCTCAAAATTGTACCATCAGCAAAAAAGGAGTAATAAATGCCAAGACTAATTTCAAAACAGTAAAAAATATACTTAAATATAATGTATATATATATATAGATATTTCACTTACTTCACAGGGCAACAGTTAATATTATCATCAAGTTCCCTAGCTTTCAATATCCTTGTAAGTATCAAACCCATCAGTTCAAGAAAATAATTATGAAGCCACCTGGAAAAGCCAATAGTTGCAGCCACTAGGTTGTCCAATATCCTATAATAATGATGGGCCTGCGTGAGGACATGCAGCATCAGTTACTGTGGTCAAAAAGCCTTCAACAAGAACTAGAACACAGCATTTTGATATGTTGCAATGATCACTCTAAAGTAAAGACATCGTATTCTGACACTACCTCAAGCCTTGGATTGCACATCAGTGTTTCAAATATGCAGACACAAATTGTATCACAGCTAATATTCCATGGGCACAAGAACTAAATCAAACTAGATTCATTATGGAAAGGCCATCTGCAGATAATTATTACAAAAATTTTACATTGGAAAAAATGGTGTAGAGGAGTGAGAAATACTTGCAATGTGAGTTATGCAAACATGTGGTGTTGGTGTGAGTGCAGGCAAGCCACACATTGTGCCATCATATCAGTCTGGTCACACTCCTCCACAGTCTTCCACAGTGCACACCTAGAGTAGTTTATACTCTAGTCAATATATATATAATTATATACAAAATTTTGTCTTTTAATTTTAACAGTGCACAATATCTTAATAATGTGTTTATACATCACACAGCATTAATTTATACTGTGGAAATTATTTTTTTATATAATTTTGACCAATCTCTATACAGAGGTCTAGTGCCCTGGTAGTAGCACTGTAACTGAGGCAGTGCGGAGGTAGTGTCGGAACATACATGATGTCTGACCGGGGGCGGACGAGGAGCGTTGTCCTCCACACGCTGACTTGGGGTCCAGGGCAACAGGATCTGGTGTTGGTGCCCCTCCATACCAACCACACCACCACCTGCACCTTTCTCACCTCCTCCACTCCCATTCCTCACTACCCCTGTTAACTGGAGGCAAAATGTTAACTGCTGCCCTACACACACATACTGATAAACACTGCCCACATGTTGCTGCTGCTCTCGCTGCCTCTCCCACCTTCTGCATCTCAAATGAATCTGAGAAGTTAGAGAGGAATAAAAAAGGAGGAAGCCATGATATTACCTTATTTGCTGTTGGGTGCCTCTCCCTGTTCTCTCTGCTGGGGGACACTATCACTTCTGTTCCTGTTTGCGTTGACCCAACTGGTGTGGACTGCAAAATCGTGGGAAAGTTCAATGAGTGTGACTATCACTGTGTACATGTTGGAAAAAATAAATAAACTTTATACACAATCAAAAACTATATAAAACTGTTTGTATAACCAAATAACAAGAGTCTCCCCTAAAGTCAATGTTCTGAATAAATATCACACTTCACCAAGCCAACTTTGCCACCTACAATCCTGCTTTTGTATAATACAGTATATAGTGTAAATTCTCTTGTAACAAGATAGCATTCATGTAATTATCTTTTAAGATTACAGCTGTTACATAAACAATTTTACACGACACTACTGCCTGAGTTACGATACTTTCTTTATACAGAGTGGTAGCTGCTGCATGTAATCTATGAGCAATGTACCAATATATCTTTGTAATACTAATAAAAATTACTTATCAAGCCAGAGCTACTTCATCTTGAAATACAACTCAATTCTGACAACTTTCCCTTGTATTAGAACCCAAATGCATAACAAAACTCTAAAACTGGCTAATGACCTATGCAAATAATCTACACGAATAGACTTCCATCTACATTGTAGATGGTTACATTCAAAGAAGCTGACAACAGTCATCTTAAGGTACAAAGTCAGAGGATTGTATCTTCTCTGAGCCTACAAAAATTTACCATAACCCTACCAGGAATCAAACTGGCTGACCAGATAACATTAATCCAAGCCCAAACCACTACACCAGGTTTGTAGAAGGTCAATGGCTGATATCACAGTCGTTTGCCGTCAGTCAATATACCAGAATCCATGCAAAAGGAATCAGACTGTGTAATGACTAGATTATGCACTGTTGGTTTGGATGGTTGGCATATTAAATAATTATGTCAGCCATCAAATCCAACAGTGCATAGTTGTCATTGCAGTGTTATAGCTGTGTAATATATGACTTGTTGTGATGTGACTACTGAACATCATGACTTTTATAAGAACTACTGATGAGAAAACAACCAGGAGTCAACATGGATAACATTTCCTCAGGGCTGCTCGGCCAGACAGCTTGAGGAACTTCAACAACAATATTTCTTCAATGAAAGGTTCCTCCTCAACTGGTGCTTCCATTAGTTACATTACACTTGACACAACAGCAACTGTACTGAGAGATCAACCAATGTCAAGGTGCTACATGACCAAACAGCCAACCCTGACATTAACTTGGACGAACCTTTTCAGATCTGGTTTTCACTCGATCAGAAGGAGCAGCTGTTCTAAGCTGACGCATATTTGCTAAATAATCTGTCGGCTGCAGGTCACATTAATAAAAGTCATGTTAGTAATGGACAGGTTAATACTGCATAGTAATGTCTTCTTCAATGAAAATCTTATTTATGGAGAACATACTGTACTATACTAAGATTTTAGTTCCTTTTACCAAACTAGTAATAAAACATGACTGATGAAACATCCTCAAATAGGATTTTGATCTAAAAACTATCAGTGTTACAATAAAAAAAATTCCATATTTTCACAATCTACAATACTGTACATTCATCCTAGTATTATTTTCAGAACCAATTGGTAGAAACTAAAAATCTAAGGTATAGTTGGCCATTGGAGTGACCAAGGCAGAAGGCACAAGGAGCGAGAGGTTTTAAAGTTTGGGTCATTTTATCACAGCCCCATAGACACCAAGTGGTGGGGTTAATGGGTTCCATCTCCAGAAGTGGTTTTGTATAGTGTTGCTTAAAATAATTGGTTGTAATGTCAAGATTGGTATTCCTGAGTCAAGATAGGAGAGATCATTACTTCTGTCAGTGTGTGTGTGTGTGTATTGGCCTGACACCCAAAATTTAGGACACTAACAATGGGAACTTACACAGCTGGTTCTACAAATAAAACCTCCATATTTGATTCCCAAACATACACACACACACCCCAACGTCCACACACATACCATGGTCTTGCCGGTCCAGTCAAACTCTCCGTCGTCCACGTAGCCTTTCCGTTCAAAGAGATCCTGGAATAGCTTTCGCAGATGGTCGTAGTCTGGAGTTTCAAAGAAGTCTAGCCGCCTCACGTACCGTAAGTACGTCGCCATGTCCTCTGTTGCAGGCATTCAAAATAGGTTACAAAATACTATACAGTTCATTTCATAAACTGGGGTTATTTAAGGTTATGAAAAATATGCAAATGTTTTAACCCAACACAAAAAAAAAGGGGGTTAAAAATATGAACCTCTAATTGCATTCATTAAGATACCTGAGTCTAACCTGACTTGGGATGATTATAAAGGTCAGGATAATCAGAACACATTTGAAATCATATCCTATGTATATATATGGAATAACAGAAGCACAAGAATATAGAGCATAAAGCTGTGTACATGGAGGTTATGTATGTTGAGAGTTTCCTGTACTGTATGATGTTAAGATAAGTCCCCTCCCCATATCGTATCAGAGTAATCTACCATCATCAAACACAGTATTCACACAAAGCATCACAAACTGAAACCATTTATATAAATACATTCTATTCCTCATACAACCACAACTAACATGATGTTTGTACAGTTGAGCTGTGAGACTCATATCCCTTGGTTAGTCCCACCATGAAGTATAACAAATTAAGTAATATTCAAGTTACAGCTTGTGTCTTTACCTTTGTCTATAATTTACCCTTGGAACATAGAATACAATACTTTGTAATGGATAAGCACAGACAAATATCCAAATTTATTACAACAGCTGCAAAGTATACAAGTCTCAATGATTATAACCACCATGTATATAATTACTTGCCAGAAAAAATTACTACAATAAAAAAACTGCTATACTGTATGTCAAGCCACAACCAATTCTTACCAGGATAGTTCTCACAGAGGACTTCAATGGGTGTTGCTCGCTTGGTGTCTCCAATCTTTTGGTAGCGTTCCTTTAGTGTGTCAGCCTTGAGGCCTTGCCATGGGAGTGACCCTCTCAGAAAATACATAAACATGTGTCCAAGCGCCTCCAGGTCATCTCTCCGGGACTGTTCCTTACCCATGTGGGTGTTTATAGACATGTACCGTGCCGTGCCTGTTAGAGACTTGTGCTCCCGATACGGGATGTGCTTGTTTGTAGTTGGATCTATGTACTCCTTGGCCAACCCAAAATCTGCAAACAAAATGAACATAAAAAAATAGGGACACAAATCAAGCTAGGATTATTGAACACTGTTTACTTCCTGCTCAAGGCAAAGTACTATACTATATTGTAAGGCGACAAAATATTAATACTGTAAAGCGAGACAACAATAATCTACAGAAAGAATGTTATCAACACAGCAAAGTTCAATCCCAGTTTCTTTAATTAACAAAAATTCAAATGATCACTATAACCTTGTATTTCATATTTTTCCTGCCTCCATCAGATTATTATGTGGTAGAGTATAAAATGTGGTACTGTATGCTGGGAACCTCACAGATGCACCAACACACATCATATACAGATTGGGATAAACAGAAATCAAGTGTCCCAATACCATGAAAAGATGTGAGTATGACAAGAGGTGTGTGTCTCAACAAGATGTGCAGGTGTGAGGCTGCATACCAATGACGATACAAGACAGGGAATATATGTCTGTATTATGTAGAGGTTGTTGAAGATGATGATGTTGATTACAGCAGTCCTTAATTTTTCTAGTTGTGTGTGTGTTTGATGAACATGGTGATGGAAGAACAACACAGGGACACAAAACATATCACTCATACACTCACCTATGATGTTTATTATTTTGTCTTTTTTAGTGGAACTCCTTCCTATGAGAAAGTTTTCTGGTTTGACATCTCGATATATTAATCTTCTAGAATGTACATATTCTGTTCTATGGATCTGGAAAGATAAGAAAATAAAGTTAGAAATTGGATTCCAAAACTAGATTTCAACAAATTAATGTACACCCTATGCATATATCTGAAAAAAAAAAAAACACACACACACACACACAATACAACCAAAATACACAAATCTTTTTTTTTGATAGATGATGGTACTCACTCATAACCAATACTGTATTGTAAAGGTTAACTGTTCCAATAATCACAAAATGCAAACTACGGTCACTTGATCCCTCCACTATGAGGTTAATTAAGTGGCACAATTTAACCAATTATATGCACCATTTCTGACATTATTATTTATATATCAACTGTGCACATATAATAAAACTGAC
Organism: Petrolisthes cinctipes; assembly: GCA_033782935.1. Classification (NCBI taxonomy): domain Eukaryota; kingdom Metazoa; phylum Arthropoda; class Malacostraca; order Decapoda; family Porcellanidae; genus Petrolisthes; species Petrolisthes cinctipes. Next base: position 33,865 of record JAWQEG010007451.1, read on the forward strand.
CTAACATTAAATCCATCGGTACACAGGTATAATGAGCCTATTTTTTGGGAGATAACATGTACAGATGAAATATGAGTTGAGATGAATAACAATCTGCTAATTGTATGGCTATTAATAGTATTGTCTTGAGGGTGAAGTGTCGAAGAATTAAATTTGTAAGTGATGAGAAACAAGACTATTCTTTTGGAGATTACGTGTACAGATGAGATACGAGTTGAGAAGGCTGACCACCTACTAATTGTATGGCTATTGGTTGATGAGTAACAAAGATGGAGATTAAAAGTAAAGATGAAACACGAGTTGAGAAGGCTGGCCACTTACTAATTGTATGGCTATTAATAGTACTGTCTTGAGGGTGAAGCGTCGACCACACATGTCGAAGAGGTCCTCCAGACTGGGTCCCAACAGCTCCATCACCAGAGCATTGTACTTCCCACACACCCCAAAGTAGTAGATTCTAGGTATGCCCTCCACTGAAACAAAATGCACGACTATTAGTATGCAAATTGATACCTAAACATCCATAGTAATACATATATGCATAATTGTTAATGTGCAAACTGGCTACCTGTAGTTACATCCCAACGTAACATATAAATGTATAAATGTTACTATCTAAATTTGGTACTTACTCATCTATCATATTATATATTTTGAATTTATGTTACTATATAAACTTGCTACCTACACACCAACTGTGAACTCAAACTAATTTGGCCCTGTCACCTGATCCAGAACAAAAAGTAGTTGTAGTAGAAAATAAGTAGCCCAAGGAATCCCTATCCATCTCAGTACTACGGTATATTGAGTAAAAAAAAACGTCACATGTTTATCACCCTCATTGTGTATCGAAACTTTAGTTGAAAACTGTAGGCTACAACGTGAGGATGGTGCGTGACACACCAGAACCACCGGCAAGGAGCATCAGCTGGTGGGCAGTAACCATGGCAACGGGAGTGACGTCAACCACAACAGTTAACTGCTACACCGCCAACAACGGCAACAATCCTCGGGCCAAAGTGTAGTGCTTTTGTACGCTAGATTGCATTGAATAAATACCATGGATGGTAATAATATGGGCGTGTTTAATGTAATATGAAACAAAAAATAAATAAATAAAATTATAATAATGGTAAGTAAAATACAGAACAGCATAAAATAATAATTGCATTCTTAAAAGGACATGATATAAATCGTGATTCTTCTAAACTATGCCACGAAACAGATCCACTATTGGTAACACTGAGGTCGTCTGTTTCAGGGCATAGCTTGGAGGACTGGACAGCTCTTCAATTCACCAAGAGAATTTTCCTTAAAATTTGAAGGAAAAGACAGTGAGTACGGTGTGCAAGTCTAATGCAATAGGAAATAATATAGTAAACATGATAATAATGACGATAATGAAACGGGAAGGACGAGAGATGTGATAATTACAATGTGGAAATAATGAGCGAGTGTGATAATGATGATAAGAGGGGAGTGTACTAGATAATGAGAGAGGTGTGTAGTTAATGATGATTATGATATATGTGTTGTATTATGGATTAGAGGGTTATTACATTAGGCTATACCGGTATATATACGTCAGTGTCATGAGGGGTGTTATAATTATGTGAAATGTGACGTAAAGGGGAGGTGTGTGTGTGTGTGTGTGTGTGTCAGGAGTTACAAGAAGCCATACACTTACAGTCTTGGACACATACCGGATGCCTCTGCCCCTTCCTCTTATTACTCTTTCTCCTCATCCTCCAACTACCATCATATCCATACGTCAAGTTATTCCCCTACAATTCTGCATATTCACCACCACACGATAAATAAGACGCAAGTAACCATCAACTATACACACACACACAGACTCGGGAACAGTACAAGTATGAGCTTTGCATAATGTTTACTTTTTTTATATCAAAGTTGAGTCAGCGTGTCACAACAATAATATTTTTTCGATGACAAAAGCTGACGCGCAACAACCTGACTATAACTTCCAACCTTTTAACTTCATCACCAAGACCATCTCCCTCACCACTAGTACTCTTCTCGCGTATACCCTAACGACGACTCTGTGTGTGTGTGTGTGTGTGTGTGTGTTGTGAAGTCTGACCACCTACCCACCTACCTACCCACATCACCACCAAGAGATCGATGTGGTGGATTGGATTATGGTACGATAACCTTGATTCTCAATATTCACGTCACTCTCTCTCTCTCATTCACTGGCTCACACACACACTCAGTCCACTCACACCCCCTCACACACACTCACTCACTCACTCACTCGCTCGCACTCGCACTCGCACTCTCTCTCTCTCTCTCACACACAGTCAGTCACTCACTTTCCTAGTAATTTCAACGGGACAGCATAGGACAAAACAGGACAAAACGAGACCCAGGACAAGACAAAAGTGGACAGGAAAGGAGAAGACGGAAGTGTACAAATTGAGAGGAGGAGGAAGAAGGGACAACAACACACACACACACATACACACAACAAGACCGAAGTCGAGATTCAAATGTAGCAAAGTGATGGATGAATGAATGAATGAATGAATGAATGGGAGTGTATGATTGTAATGTCACTATAAGATACAACAAAATATACGCGGGAAACTTACTATTAATATTAAGTGTGTACCGGTAGATGAATTAATATACCACTTTACAATATATAGGTTAACTAAAATGACTGTATTGTTGATGTTACTACAGAAAGTTTTAAAATAGAATACAACAGGATACGGAATATAGCTAATCATACAATAATTTGAAGATATAATTATAATCACACAAAGATTGTAATTTCATGAGACGATATTATATAGCACAGTATAGAAATTTTAATAACGTATGAGGTAAAATGGTAAGAATTAATGTGCTGTGAAGTGATGAAGGAGAATGGAAGTGATGGTGATGTGAATAGAAGTGAGGAAGGTGATGTTAAGTGATGAAGGAGAATGGAAGTGATAGAGGTGATGTGAAGTAATGAAGGTGAAGTGATGATGTGATGAAGGTGATGTGAAGTGATAAAGGTGATGAAGTGATAAAGGTGATGAAGTGAAGGTGATGTGAAGTGATAATGGTGATGTGAAGTGATAAAGGTAATGTGAAGTGATGAAGGTGATGTGAAGTAATGAAGGTGATGTGAAGAGATGAAGGTGATATGAAGTGATAAAGGTGATGAAGTGATAAAGGTGATGAAGTGATGAAGGTGATGTGAAGTGATGAAGGTGATGTGAAGTGATGAAGGTGATGTGAAGTGATGAAGGTGATGTGAAGTGAAGAAGTTGATATGAAGTGAGTTAGGAAGGGAAGTGAGTGAGGAAGGGAATATCACCATGGGAGCAGAAGCAATCCATTTACTGTACTCATTCTCCCAGAACACAACCCACATCACTGACTCAACCATCCACATCACCACACACCACTAACTAACACTAACCTATGTGACACCCTCTATCTATCTACCTATCTAACTACATACCTTCCTATCCATCTATCTATCTATCTATCTTCATACTAACCTACCTACCTACCTACAACCTACCTATCTATTTATCTTCATACTAACCTACCTACCTACCTACTACCTACCTATCTATTTATCTTCATACTAACCTACCTACCTATTCATCTATCTATACCGTACTTGCCTAACAATATATCCTCCTACTTACTTACCTACCTATCCGTCTAACTATTCACCTGCCTACATACATACCAACCTACCTCTACCTACCATACTACAAGTAAAACACACACACACACACACAGGAAGAGCTAAGAATGACAAAGTAACCCAAGGAAGAATGATCACATGAAGTGGCCCCTTGGATTAACTAAGAGGGAGTGAATGGCTGGCTAGGTTGGATAGGATACAATTGGGTGGTCTAATGTATGTGTGTGTGTGTGTGTGTGTGTGTGTGTGTGTGTGTGTGTGTGTGTGTGTGTGTGTGTGTGTGTGTGTGTGTAAAAAAGAGAGAGAGAGAGAGAGAGAGAGAGAGAGAGAGAGAGAGAGAGAGAGAGAGAGAGAGAGAGAGAGAGAGAGAGAGAGAGAGAGAGAGAGAGAGAGAGAGAGAGAGAGAGAGAGAGAGAGAGAGAGAGAGAGAGAGAGAGAGAGAGAGAGAGAGAGAGAGAGAATGAATGAAATAATGGAACGAAATGAACGAGAGGGAAAGAGAGATATGAAAGAGGGGAGTGCCTGCCTGCCATAAGGGAGAAACGAGGGGAAAGAGGAAAAATACTTGAAATGAGTAAGTACTGGTGAGAGATGAGGTGTGTGTGTGTGTATGTGTATGTGTGTGTGTGTGTGTGTGTGTGGTGTGTGAAGAGGATGTGTGATATGGAAATGATAAGTCAGAGAGGGATTGAGGAAGGGGTGTGTGTGTGTGTGTGTGTGTGTGAGGGGAAAGGGATGCGGGAGGTTGTGAGTCTGACTAGTAAGATGAGGAGATAAAACAGAGAAAGAGAAAGGGAGAGAGAAAGGGACACACAGGAACAAGGGGGAGGGGGAGGAGGGAAACCAGTGAAGGAGGGAAGAGGGGGAAGAGGGGAGGGGGGAGAGGGGTGAAACAATATACGAGCGAGGGAAACAACACAAGGATCTGGGTTGGAGAGATGGGGGAGGAGGGGGAGGGGGAAAGAAGACAAAGGGAGGAGGAGGAGAGGAAAGTAGTAAGGAGACGGAAAAAGTGAAGAGAGAGAGAGAGAGAGAGAGAGAGAGAGAGAGAGAGAGAGAGAGAGAGAGAGAGAGAGAGAGAGAGAGAGAGAGAGAGAGAGAAGGGGGGAGAGGAGAGGAAAGTAGTAAAGGAGACGAAGAAGTGAAAAGAGAGAGAGAGAGAGAGAGAGAGAGAGAGAAGAGAGAGAGAGAGAGAGAGAGAGAGAGAGAGAGAGAGAGAGAGAGAGAGAGAGAGAGAGAGAGAGAGAGAGAGAGAGAGAGAGAGAGAGCTAGAGAGAGAGAGAGAGAGAGAGAGTGAGAGAGAGAGAGAGAGAGAGAGAGAGAGAGAGAACACGAGAAATAAACAATGTGTGAAGGACTCGTGAGGGTGGAAGGGGGACAGAGAACAACAACATAGGAAGAGGAGAATGAACATAGTAGCGACGAGCCTAGATGGAAAGGGGAGAGATAAACCAACACAATAGTAAGGGAATAATATGCTAAGAAGGAAGGGAAGAATATAGTAAGTCATGGAAGGTAGGAAGGAAAGATAGGGAGAAAAGAAAATAGGATGAATTAAAAGTTACATGGGAGTGAGTGTAAGAAAGAACACACACACACACACACACACACACACACACACACACACACACACGAGAGGAACCGGAGAGTGACTAAGCTTTCCTCTCTTCTCATCTCCTCCTCTTATTTCTTTCCCCCTCCCTCTCTTCAGTTTTATTTCTCTAGTTCAATATAATAATATTGTCATTTTTATACATAGAGTAATGTCCCTGTAACAATATCCTATCTAGTACAATACTGTATATTATAAGCTAATTTCTCTAGTCCAATATAATAATATTGTTATCTCTATATATATAGTAATTTCCTGTGATCTAAATAGATATAGTAATTTCCTTGTAACAATGTTCCCTCTAGTACTGTACCATGTCCATCTAGTGTAGTACTGTTTATTATAAGTTTATTTAACTAATTAATATAATACACATAATAATATTCTGTGATGTTTACTACTGTAATACTGAATTATATAAGTTTGTTTCAATTGTTGCTATAATATTGTCATCCATTTTTATACATAATAATTTACCTGTAACCATGTGCCATATATTACTGTACTATATATTACAAATGTATTTCACTAGCTTATACAATAATAATGTCATCTTCATGCATAATATAATCTGATATAATATATATTGTACCATGTTTGTCACTCCATGAGTGTAATAAATTAATTAAAACAAAAAATCCCTCTCTTCTCCCAAAATCTCACTTCATCTCTTCTTTCCACCTCGTCTACTCCTCTATAGCCTTTCCTCCGTTCCCTCATTCCTCTCGTTTTTGCTTATCCCTTCAACTTTCCTCTCAGTCCTCCTCCTCTCAACTCCCCCATCTCTTTCCTCCTTCCCATTCTCCTCTTTTCTCTCTTCTCTTTTAACTTCCTTCATACTTTTCTTACTATTGTTGTTACTGTTGTTTACCAGAAATTATAAGGCCACGGGTTGCCCACTGACACACACACACACACACACACACACACACACACACACACACACACACACACACACACACATACCACGCCCATGCTAACAATCCATATATACACGACACTGTCACGCACACCGCAACCACGTCCTCCATAAACCACTGAACACACACACACACACACACACACACACACACACACACACACACACAGTTGGTGGTAGTGTTAATAGTGGTTAGTTATATTATGTTGATGAATATGTGTGTGTGTGTAAGTGTGTTCTCCATAACTCTCACTAACACTACTACTGTCTCTTATCACCACCACCACCACCACCACCACCACCTTCACCTACCGCATCATTACCAAACCACCAATACCAATACCACTGCCATCACCACCACCACCAAGGCCACAATTTATTATTATTATACTGTAATCTGCCTGTGTAATCACCACGGTCTACTACCCAAACTACAAACTCAAATTAAACTACGAACTGCAGGCACACCCACACACACACACACTTCAACATCAACACACACACACATTTATCAACATAACACCACCACCACCACGATCTTCATCCCATTGTCACTACCACTACCATCACAACTATCTGTATTCCCACTGTCATCACTACCACCATCACCACCACACCAGTCACCATCAACATCACCACTACCGTCACCATCAACATCATCACCACTACCATCACCACCAACATTACCGCTCCCACTGTCATCACCCACCACCATTCCCACTGTCATCACCACCACCACCACCATTCCCACTGTCACCACCACCACCATTCCCACTGTCACCACCACCCTACCACCATCACCACGCCCAGCCCAAATCTCCAGTCACGATAGCAGCCAACTTTCACGAGAGGTCACGGGGTTACCTAGGGTCTGTATATATGTATGTATGTACATGTACGGGACAAAGATGGGATTGGTGCTGATTCCTCCACACTGTCCCTCCCACGAACAAACTTCTTCGGTGAGGATGGTGTTTCGTGGTACCGTTTGGAGGACTCGGGTTAAACTCCAATTTTTTTTTTTAACTATCTCACGTAAAGATCCTTAATAATAATAATAATAATAATAATAAAAACAACAACAGTATAACAACAATTATAAAAAAAAAACATTAATAATAATAATAATAATAACAGTACCGGTACCGTAGTAACAAAACAATGGCCTATATGCATTGGTGACGGAAGTAAAGGAAGGAGGGGAGGCAGTAAAGATGGTAAGATAAGAGGCAGGCGTGAGAGGCTGTGTTAGAGGAAGGCAAAAACAAGCAAAAGAGAAAAGGAGAGACAGTGTAAAGTACGACATACAACCTGACCTGGTGCTGGGTAATGGTGTGTGTGTGTGTGTGTGTGTGTAAGGCTGGTGGGGTGTGTGTGTGTGTGTGTGTGTGTGTAAGGCTGGTGGGGTGTGTGGTAGTGTCAGTGGTGTGTGTGTGTGTGTGTAAGGCTGGTGGGGTGTGTGGTAGTGGTAGTGGTAATGTTGTGTGTGTGTGTGTGTGTGTGTGTGTGTGTGTGTGTGTGTGTGTGTGTGTGTGTATGTGTTGGTGGGGGGTATGTAGTGTCAGTGGTAGTGGTAATGTTTTGTGTGTGGGGTGTGTGGTAGTGGTAATGTTGTGTGTGTGTATAAGGCTGGTAGTGCTGAGTGGGAGTGGAGGGGAGGGTGTGGGTTAGTGACAAAGGTATACAAAGGCCTGCAAACAATGACAAGTCCACACGTAAATAGCAAGCTACCTATTACTGCAGCCTAGTATACTGCACTGTACACTATCTGGACACCAGGAAAGAGACAGGTAAGTAGGTAGGTAGGTAGGTAGGTAGGTAGGTAGGTAGGTAGGTAGGTAGATAGGTAGGTAAGTAGGTAGATAGATAGATAGATAGATAGATAGATAGATAGATAGATAGATAGATAGATAGATAGATAGATAAGTAAGTAGATAGATAAGTAGTTAAGTAAGTAGATAGATAAGTAGATAGATAAGTAGATAGATAAGTAGATAGATAAGTAAGTAGATAGATAAGTAGATAGATAAGTAAGTAGATAGATAAGTAAGTAGATAGATAAGTAAGTAGATAGATAAGTAGATAGATAAGTAAGTAGATAGATAAGTAAGTAGATAGATAAGTAAGTAGATAGATAAGTAAGTAGATAGATAAGTAGATAGATAAGTAAGTAGATAGATAAGTAAGTAGATAGATAAGTAAGTAGATAGATAGACGCTATGGTTGTGAAGGAAAGGAAGAAAGGAAGGAAAGGATGAAGAGTGGGAAAGAGAGAAAGAGGAAGTGGGGGAAGAAGGGAATGAACAATGAATGAGAGGGAAGGAAGGCATAACTGATAGAGGAGGAGGAGGAAAAGGAAGAATGGGATGAACCGTGAGAGCAAGGAAGGAAAAATAAAAGGAAGGATGTGGAGAGGGAGAAAGAGGAGAGGAAAGAAAGCTGGAGACAGTAAACTGGAGTGATGAGTGAGGTGGTAGCGACATCAGCGTCACCCACACACCACTTTATATACTGCACACACACACACACACACACCGCCGCCTCCTAAACCTTCCTTCCAACCTCACACCACCTTGCATAGAGTTTATTTTATCTTATCTTTACCTCACATTACACTATCACCTTCCTCCCTCACTCCACGCCAATTCACTCTGTATTTTTTTTGGTAACTTTTGAATATATGCAGACTCCCTCATTAAATTTTAATTTATGGTGTAATTTGTCTCGGATTGCATTACATTAACTAAATGGGCAAAGAAGCAATATCTTAATATATAATGAATGGAATGAGGGAGCCAGTAAGCTTTAAAAATACTATATAAAAAAAGTTAAATAAATAAATAATGTAGAGTGGATTATGACACACCAACACCACCACACACAACACCAC
>JAWQEG010007452.1:0-5000 GCA_033782935.1 Petrolisthes cinctipes
CTCCTTGTTGTCCCTGTCACACCTCACACCCATGGCTTCACCTCACTTCACCTCACATCTAATTAGTTTCATCACACCACCCTTATATTACCTCGCAACTAATTTAATTTCCCTTCACCTCGCAGCCATTCATATGACAGCTAATTTTATCTCGGTTTTATCTCAATTCATATCACTGCCATTTCATCTCACTTCACCTCAATTCATTTCACAGCTAACTTCATCTCACTTTACCTTCATTCATCTCACAGTTAGCTTCATCTTACCACCTCAATTCTGCTCACAGCTAACTTCATCTCACCACCTCAATTCATCTCACAGCTAACTTCATCTCACTTCACCTGCATTCATCTCACCTCCTCAATTCATCTCACAGCTAATATCGTCTCACTTCACCTTCATTCATCTCAATTTTTCTCACATGTAACTTCATCTCACTTCACCTTAATGATTCATACTTCATCTTACTTTAACTCAAATCACCAGACTTCAGTTACTTAATGACCCTCTGGTTCTTTTTTTCATGTTGTACACATTATATTCCTCACAACAACACCACCTTACAAAACTACATCCATTCTACACCTCACTTTGATTCCTCACCTGCACTCATTCATGTTCTATTCCATACTCTCACATTCACTCTCAAACTCACTCTCACACTCACTCCCAAGCTCGCTCCCACCCCTTCATTATCTACTCCCAATCTCACTCTCACCCCTTCATTATCCACTCCTAAGCTCACTCCCACTCCCACTCTCACTCCCACACTCTCACATCTACTACTGTAAACGTTTGATATCCTTACTTCTGTAAACGTTTGATACAATACATACATACACACATACATACATACAATGTAGTACAGGACATCCCCATTGCACCCACTACCACCACCTTTTTAATTGGGGTGTTTAATGAATGACAAACAGGTTAATTAAGCTTTACTATTATTCCTGATCATGCTGCAAACAAACCATTAATTATTGTATACAACCCAGTACACACATCGTAACGTGATTGACCTATATACTAGATACAGGTCATAAGCTGTTTGCAATGTATCCTCACGCTTGCAATGTTGGATAAATATGAGTGTGTATGTATGTATGTGTGTAGGGGGCGGGGAGGTGTATTTTTGTGTGTGTGTGGGGGGGGGGGGTGTATTTGTGTGTGTGTAAGTGTGTATTTGTTAGTGGGGAGGGGGTGTTGGTGTGTGTGTGAAGGGGGTATTGGTGAATGTGTATGTGTGTGTATTTGTGTGTATGCGTATATGTTTAAGTTTCGTTGGTGTGCGTATGTGTTTTGTATGTGTGTGTATTTGTGAGTATGTGTATGTATGAGAGAGAGAGAGAGAGAGAGAGAGAGAGAGAGAGAGAGAGAGAGAGAGAGAGAGAAAGAGAGAGAGAGAGATTCGATCCTTACAACCTGCCCACCACTTTCCTTTGCCACTCTAGACCCACTTGAGTTAATTACCTGGGAACTATTTTGATTTCCAGTGAGGTAGAGAACCCCCACCAAAGTTCTAATGGGAAAGTTGTGTTTTGTGTGGGTGACAATTATTTCTTACCACCCTAAGCTGTACTATTTTCCTCCATCTCCTTTTCCTCCATTTTCTTTTCCTCCCTTTCCATTTCCTCCCTTTCCTTTTCCTCCCTTTTCTTTTCCTCCCTTTCCATTTCCTCCCTTTTCTTTTCCTCTCTTTCCTTTTCCTCCCTTTCCTTTTCCTCCCTCTCCTTTTCCTCCACCATCTTAATCATCCCCCTCCTCCTCCTCTTTCATCTTTCCTCCCTCTCCTTTTCCTCTCTCTCCTTTTCCTCTCTCTCCTTTTCCTCCCTCTCCTTTTCCTCCCTCTCCTTTTCCTCCCTCTCCTTTTCCTCCACCATCTAAATCATCTCCCTCCTCTTCCATCTTTCCTCTCTCTCCTTTTCCTCCTCTCCTTTTCCTCCCTCTCCTTTTCCTCCCTCTCCTTTTCCTCTCTCCTTTTCCTCGCTCTCCTTTTCCTCCACCATCTAAATCATCCCCCTCCTCCTTTTCCATCATTATCCACATTTTCCTTTCATTTCTCCACCATCATGATCATTTTCCTCCCCCCCCCCCCTCATTTTCCTTCCTCCTCTTTTTCCTTCCCTTTCCGTCCGTTCCTCTCCTCTTTTTTCTTCCCCTCTTCCTTTTCCTCCTCATCTCCTTCTTTTTCTTCCATTCCTCTTCCACCTCCCCCTCTTCCTTTTCCTCCCCCTCTTCCTTTTCCTCTTCCTTTTCCTCCCCATCTCCTTTTTTTTCCTCATTTTCCTTCCCCTCCCCTTTCTTCTCCACCTCTGTACAGCTCCTCATTTCCTTACTTTCCCTCTCATATTCCTTCACACCTTCCTTTACTTCTTATATTCCTTCCACTCCTTTCTCTTCATTTTCTCTTTCAATTATCTTCCTCTTCTATTAGTTCTCCTCTTACCTTCCTCCCTTCCCACCCTCCTCCCCCTCCCTTCCCGTCCCGTCCCGTCCCTCCCCTCCCTTCCCTTCCCTTCCCTTCCCTTCCCTTCCCTTCCCTTACTCCTTCTCTTCCCACCCTCCTCCCCCTCCCTTCCCTTACTCCTTCTCTTCCCACCCTCCTTCCCCTTCCTTCCCTTCCCTTCCCTTCCCTTCCCTTCCCTTCCCTTCTCTTCCCTTTCCTTCCCTTCTCTTCCCCTTCCTTTCCCTTCCCTTCCTTCCCTTCTCTTCCCCATCCCAACAACCCTGGCCCCTATAATCAGGTTACCTGCTAAAGGATATGATGAACTGCCTCACAAACTGTTGTACATTAGAGCTCCTGATTCCTCCAAAGTATGCCAGGAAACATGACCAGATGAACATGATTAATGGTGGTCTGTTGCTTGGAATAATTTGGAGGAATCAATTGCTCCAGACTTACCAACACTGTAATACCCCCAAAATTTCTCCTCTCTTGGAATTACTGTCTTGTAATGAACTCAGTTTTATGTATTATTATTATTATTATTATTATTATTATTATTATCATTATCTCGTTCCCATATTACTTCTAATAATACACGTATTATTTATATATTTACTCTTTTGCCATAATAATACTATTGTTTTTTGTTTTGATACTGCTTCCGGATAATAATAATAATAAAACTAATAATAATTATAATAATAATAATAATCAACTATTTCACAAAACACTTAAACAATAACAAACTTCTTATATCACAATAATACCCAGACTAACAACAGACAATTTATATAGCATAGCAAGTAGCCTACCCAGTGTCCAAAGAGTAGAGGATTTCATTTCTCCTTTTATATATTTTTGTGTTGTGATGTAAAATGATTTGAAACCTGTGATGTAGGTGTGACGAGAGTGACAATTTACAGGAAGAGCAATGCAATTCACAAATGGAAAATTGCGACGGTGTGTGTGGGCGAGGGTGGATAGTGAGTATTTGTGTGTGTGTGTGTGTGTGTGTGTGTGAGAGAGAGAGAGAGAGAGAGAGAGAGAGAGAGAGAGAGAGAGAGAGAGAGAGAGAGAGAGATGTGATTGTTTTGTGTGTGTGTGTGTGTCTGTAGTGGTGAAGCCAGATGGAGTAAGTAAGCAAGCAAGCAAAACCACATAAAGCAAGAGGTGCACCACAAACACCTTCCCTACACTTGTCTGGTTTCACACACACCAATACCATTATTATACACACCTCGTACACAACACACCCACATCCCCTCACTCACACCCACACCTAATCACTCACACCCCCTCACTCACACCCCTTCACCCACACCCCCTCACTCACACCCCCTCACTCACACCCCCACACCCACAGCCCCTAATTCACACCCCTTCACCCACTCCCCCTCACCCACACCCCCTCACCCACACACCCACACACCCACACCCCATCACCAACACACCCTCACCCACACCCCCTCACCCCCTCACCCACACCCCCTCACCCACACCCCCTCACCCACACCCCATCACACACACCCCATCACTCACAGCCCCTCACCCACTACTAACTATTGTTACCTTTATGGGGATAGCATACTTTTGATACATTGGAGTAACTTGATTCCTCCAAAGTATGCCAGGAAACAGAACCATGCAGATTATCAAAATTACCAGTGGCCTGTTTCTTGGGATAGTTGGGGGATTCGGTTGTTCCATATTTACAAACACTGCACTTCCTCCTTAAGCATTACACTCTTACCTATACCATTGTAACCACTACTATAATATTATAACACTCACATGCCTCTCTATTCATTCACTACCATCACTAATATACTTTTGCACTCACGTCTGTGTTGTATTCATGTTATAATAATTAGTAGAGAGTGTGTTTGTTTGTTTGTTTGTTTGTTTGTTTTGTTTACTTATTGATGAGGGACAATAGGGTGTACTGTTGGTTGGTGTGTTAATTGGATCAGAAGGGGGGTCAGGGAGATGGGAACTCTGTCTGCCCCTTATATTCCCTTCACTTCCATCTCTCTTTCTCCCTGTCGTCTAATCCTCCTTCTACTCTTGTTCTTCTCTCACTCCTAATCACCCAAACAGTCTCTCAACCTGCTTTTTTTTTATTATTTCCTTTGTATTCTCTCTCTCTCTCTCTCTCTCTCTCTCTCTCTCTCTCTCTCTCTCTCTCTCTCTCTCTCTCTCTCTCTCTCTCTCTCTCTCTCTCTCTCTCTCTCTCTCTCTCTCTCTCTCTCTCTCTCTCTCTCTCTCTCTCTCTCTCTCTCTCTCTCTCTCTCTCTCTCTCTCTCTCTCTCTCTCTCTCTCTCTCTCTCTCTCTCTCTCTCTCTCTCTCTCTCTCTCTCTCTCTCTCTGTCTGTCTGTCTGTCTGTCTGTCTGTCTGTCTGTCTGTCTGTCTGTCTGTCTGTCTGTCTGTCTGACAGGGAACGTAAAATGTGAGATTATTATCCCCTTAATAAAAAAATTATGAAGTCAAGAGTTTTTAAAAGTGTTAATATTGGAAATTGTTTTGGAGAGTTATGGACGGGTAACACAC
>JAWQEG010007452.1:7500-27500 GCA_033782935.1 Petrolisthes cinctipes
TTTATTTGTATTTTTTTTTAGAATATTAATAAGATATCCCAAACACGTCAGTCTCCTTTACATAAACAGTAAGTATAACCTTTACCAGTACAGTATAATGATTGTGTAAAAGTTCGTACGAGTCGTCACGTGAGTACATTCTTTCACTTAATAATTCTGTGGTAGAGAATATCATAGTATCCAACAAACTAACTCCCTCTGTAAGGATGTAGTAACTTGGAATAGAGTTGAATAGACCAAAAGGAATAATAGTGTCCTAATTCGTACATCTATTCTGACTATAGCCTAACCTCAGACGATTTTAATATAGGCATGAGACCGCTACAGTCTAGGAGTCCTAATAATTGTATCTCGATTATTTATTACACTTTCCTCAGTAGCCCTTTAACTGGTATCTTTCTTTTTTATTTTATGGTGAGCAAGGTGAAGATTTATAGTATGATTAACTAACTACAGACGATTTTATTCTGAGGAGGACCAGCAGGAGGAGGAGGAAGCAGTGACAATCGATATGGTTGACGTTAGATAGATGTGTGTTGATATTAAACTCTGAAGAAATTAATATACCGAGAAAAGGACTTAATTGAAGAAGGGAAGGGTGTCACTCCTACCATAACCATTGTATTTGTCAGAGAGAGAGAGAGAGAGAGTGAGAGAGTAACCAATTGCCATCCTCCTCTTCCTGTGCTTCCCTTGTTATTTATAAGGGGATGGAAGGAAGGGATGAGGGTAATAGAGAAAGTATAGTAGTTGAATATACAGATAGTGATAGAATATAGTGATAGAGTGTATAGATTTATGGTGTAAACTTTTCCTCATAATACCCTCACTCCTTCCTTCCTTTCTTCCCTTGCTCCCCTCCTCTTTCCTTCCTTCCTTCCTTCCCTTGTTCCCTTCCTCTTTCCTTCTTTCCTTCCCTTGTTCCCCTCCACTTTCTTTCTTCCTTCCCATGTTCCCTCACTTCCTTCCTTCCCTTGTTCCCTCCTTCCTTCCTTCCCTTGTTCCCTCCTTCCTTCCTTCCCTTGCTCCCCTCCTCTTTCCTTAATTCCTACCCTTGTTCCCTTCTTCCTTCCTTCTTTCCTTCCCTTGTTCCCTTCTTCCTTCCTTCTTTCCTTCCCTTGTTCCCTTCTTCCTTCCTTCCTTCCTTCCTTCCTTTACCACCGAGACTGACTGAGCTCACTGGCAACTGCTGCAACATTATCGGGGAGAGGACAGTCGATAACACTGATCCATATCGAGTGGTACACACAAACACACACACACACACACACACACACACACACACACACACACACACACACAGTTACAAATGTTGGTTGTTTTTTTTACCTTTTTTTCTCTTGGGAACCGAACTGCTTATGTACGGTGCAGTATACCCCTGTGGGATTTCTATAATTGAGTATTTATTAAGAGGTTCAGACAGACACATTACCCACGGCGTATCTAAACTGTAAATGGCGTGTGTCTCTCATGTGCCTGAAATGACACACACAGACAGACACAGACAGACAGACAGACACAGACAGACAGACAGACACACACACAGACAGACACACACACAGACAGACAGACACAGACAGACAGAGAGTCATAGTACAAAGTGTGGTTGTGTTTTGTTAGCGTGATGTGGACTGATATTTTGTCCATATGGATATAATATAACACAGTGCAGTATGTAGTATATAATTTATATCCTTCGTACTGTACTGTGTGTTACCCAATACTTCCATAATGATCTTGGCATACAGTATATAGTTACAAAGGCAAGATTTTCTCTAAGTGGAGTCTGTTTCATCCCCTCCTCCTCCTCCTCCTCCTCCTCCTCCTCCCTTCTCCTCCTTCTCCTCCTTCTCCTCCTCTCCTCCTCCTCCTCCTCCTCCTCCTCCTCCTCCTCCTCCTCCTCCTCCTTCTTCTTCCTGCAAACTCTCTGTCTTTATCCTCGTTTCAGGTTCTCTCTTGTTCTCCTTACCCCTCTTCTCCACTCTCTTCCTCTCATCTAGATTAAAAGTTCCTGTTATCCACTTCTTTTGCTTATGTGACTCTCTCTCTCTCTTGACATAACAGCTCCATTAGTTTCCATTAATGTACTTGAAGCAAAGACTCACTCACCCACCCACCCACCCACTCTCTCTCTCTCTCTCTCTCTCTCTCTCTCTCTCTCTCTCTCTCTCTCTCTCTCTTCTCTCTCTCTCTTCTCTCTCTCCTCTCTCTCTCTCTCTCTCTCTCTCTCTCTCTCTCTCCTCTCTCTCTCTCTCTCTCTCTCTCATTTCCAAAAGCCTCACACTCGAGATTTTAAAAATAGCCTTAAGTCTCAAGTTTGTCTTTTCATGTGCATATAATAAGACTCTGCCAAAGAGAAAATATACACTACATGAAGAAAATACACACACACACACACACACACACACACACACACACACACACACACACACACACACACACACACACACACACACACACACACACACACACCGTCTCACTCCATTTAATGACGATAAATGAAGTGTGCAAAGTAATAAAAGGACTTCAAAGTGACGTATCAACCAGAAAGAGACGAAATGGCTCTTGCATCCCTCTTGTCCCGAAGTGTCGTGGGTTATTAAGGGAATAAAAAGAGGAGTGTTTTAGAAGGAGAGGGGCGCAAGGGCCGATACTTTCCCAGAGTGGTTATTTGATAGGACTCTTGCCTGGAAGGTGGGGATAATTATTATATTTTGTCGTGTGTGTGTGTGTGTGTGTACATGTGTATATTACTGTGTAAGTACATATGTGTGTGTGTGTGTGTGTGTGTAGCCTACATGTGTGCGTGTGTGTACATGTGTATATTACTGTGTAAGTACATGTGTGTGTGTGTGTGTGTGTGTGTGTGTGTACAGGATGTTCCAAAAATATATGTCACTTTCTAAGAACTCGTATATCAAAAACTACAAATGGAAGCAAGATGAAACTGGTACCATTTAAAAGCTAAAATCGTCAAGTTTTCTTCTGTTGATTTTTATTTTTGCCTTGACAACCATCGACAAAGTTATCCTAGGTCGCGTTGGGCAAAAATGGATTATCGTTTGGATAGGTGTCGTGTAACTCGAAGCGTGCACATTGAACATCTGTAAAAAAGTCTAATTAAAAATAATTTCTGACACTTTTGAGTTCTATTTTTTAGTACAGAAACTTGAAAATATTTACTTTCAGGAAATATAAATTGTGTTTTGATATCCTCCATAGTTATTAAGATAATTATAAAGTGTTGTAATGTGACACACATACTTTTGGAACACCCTGTATTGTTACGTGTATGTGTGTGTGTTTGGCGTTGCATGATTTTTTTATATTGTGTGTGTGTGTGTGTGTGTTGTTGTTGCTTGTTTTTATATACAGTGTTATTTATGTTTGTGTATTTTTTTAAGGTTAATCATCTTTTCCGGTGAATTGTTGTGATAAGTAATTGAATGACTGGCTGTTGTTGTTTGAGAGAGATGAGGGAGAGTAAACAAACAATGAAGTAATGTTTACCTAACATCTTCAGAGTAGGAACAATCTGCAGATTTTTCACCAGTACAGTAACCTATTAACTTACACATTAATGGTTCCTCCACCTCTCTCTCTCTCCTCCTGACTATGCCACGAAACAAGCTCCATCCATATAGGTGGTGTGTCGTGGCTATATTTGAAGGACTCATTTATCTCCAATTTTTATACTATATATCACAGGGTTCCTTAATTAATGAGTTATCTCGTATATTGTTGGTGTTTCAAACTGATGTGACCCCGTGATCTCCCTTCATAAGCCTCACTTTGGTCATGAATAAATACTTGTTACCTGGACGAAGGGGTCAAAATATATATAGTATGGGGTATTGTTTGAGGGTAATCAGTTGTGAGGCTACCGATTCCTCCAGACTGTGCTACCAAACAGACCCCCTGCTCGTATACAGTACTGAGGGAATCTGTTTGAAGGCATGGGCTTGGGGGAATCGTTGCCCTCCAGTTTGTTCACAACAGAATATCACTTTAATATTGGAGGAATTAATATCTGGTAGAGTCGCCTCCACATCAAAGTAACACACACCGTGATAAATTTATAATCGTGTTATTGGGACGAAATTCATCGGTGAAGCTCGTCAGATGTTTGTGGTGGTCAGGACATAAAGGAAAATAGCAGTAAAAGAGGGGATAGATATAATGTGAAAATGAGGAGATAGGCATAGCTAAAAGGGAGACGATAATGTGTTGTCAAAATTCAGAGCCATTGGGATAAGAGGGGGTCAGTATTTCGTTCTGGATGTTGTTTTATTGTGTATTGTCACTTTTTTACCTTACCATTGTACTGATGAAAGAGTGAGGTTAATATTACTGTATGTTATTGCCATGAATTTTTTTTTCTCTCTCTCTCTCTCGTGTGTGTGTGTGTGAGTGAGCTAGCATAATTATTGATACAACACCAACCAGCACAAATTTCTAAATATATTTCAGCCCACTCACATGCCTCCTTCCCTCCATCAGATGGCAACGAGCTGGGTGGTACAGGGCGCCAACACCAGCTGCACCTGAATGTGACCGAGGTTGGGACGGACCGAAGCAGCGCCCACACAGGAGGACAGTCACTCCAGCTCTTCGGCCCCAACATCCAGCCCCGGCACTGTGTCATCGCGCACACCGAGGGTATCGTCACTGTCACGCCAAGCTTTCGTGACGCCCACACCTTTGTCAACGGTCAACGCATCTACGAGACCACCATCCTACAGGTACTTGGGATTGTACTGTACATCCCTTGGTAATTAGTGTCAAGTTTCTTCAAGATTTTTACTAAACGGTATGCAGGTTTAATTATTTAATATTTAACCCATTTATATGTACTTTTTTTTTAAATACTTATTGCCTATATATACAGTACAGTATATGAGTTATGGTGCAGTACAGTATACCTTTGTATTTTTGTAATGTCTGTATTTTTCCTGCCTGCCAAAAATTTGATAAGATGAAATGCAGTTTTATTCTCATTCCATGTTGAAATCAAACTCGTCTGTGAGAGAAGGCAATACACAACTTAGAGCACACATTAATAAATCCAAACACTCAAGAGACAGATCACAAAAGGCCCAAGGATATGATTGGCACAGCCCGATATCAAGTACCTTTATAGTTACATAAACACACAAGTAAGCATCACCCACTAACCCCTGTTCCACCCCCACAGCACGGATGTATTGTGAGGTTTGGCCGCATCCACAACTTCCGCTTCATCGACCCCCAACAGGATGACCGTATCCGCCACAACTCCTCCATGGACACGTGAGTCATTAAGGATGGGTGGCCAGATGCCTTGGCATGGTCCACACACTATCACATGTTCTGGAGAGTTTATGTCTCACACGGCTTTGCATGAGAATACTTGTGGTACAAGGTTTACATGGATTTGCACGGGGTCTCTTGGTTTCACATGAATTTACATAGACAGCAGTTTACACACACACTGTTGTCAGGCAATATATAGTTCATTGAAGTATAGAGATCTACATTATAGTTCATAAGCTGTATCACAAACATGAATAGCCTACACATGACTATCATGCCAGATTCAAACTTTATCCTCCAAACTATGTAGTCATATTCCACTATAGATCGTGCATAGGCCTAGATGCTTATTTAATTGGGTGATGCAGGACTGCTTACCCATTAGTGATGAGCTTAAACCAACCACATTTAGCCACTACATTATTGACAGTCAACACTACCCCTCCGCCAGAACGAAACAGCTACTGTATATTTACAACTTAGTGATTGCTTTTCGGTAACGTCCTCACAGCAGTTTGTGAAACCAGCTGCTTCAGTTGAACCTAAATCTATAATGCTAGAAAGTCTTACAGTGAGTTACAAGATTATTAGGGGTCGAGTTAGATTTTAATTACAAGTAGAAATGCTCGGTTGCAGTACGACCCACATACTGTATTTTAATTTTAGTTCCAGAAGTCAGATGTGATACAGAGTTCAGTTGTTTTTTTCTCAATATACCCTATTTTTGTAGTGCCTCTTTTAAATCCATATCTCTAGGAGCTTGTCAGTTTCAGTGCAGGTATTTAATTGGTAATTTGAATTATAAAAAATAGAAATCAAGACAAACTGTAAAAGAAGAGGTTGTTTTAGAGCATTTCTTGACAACATTGCACCAATATTTCTTGAGGTCAATGGCACCAACTCTTCATTAATGGATACTGAAACAAAAACAGTGAAGTATTACAGATGTTTTTTACTTTCAGAGCAGTGATAACATCATTGCTTATTGCTGTAATAGATCATTTTCTTCTGGTCTTTGAAAAAATGGTTAAATTTCATTGAAGGTTCACTAGATAATGTTACAGTATTTTATATAAGTGAAGCCTCGCTGCATTTATACCATAAAGTACTTTGCTACATAATTAGGAATTTGTATTGGTCATCTGAACTCTGTTCTATACAGCCTAGTTGCACAGAGCCTGACAAGCCCTGGTAAATATAGAACTGAAAGGGACGGTGCCTGTAGTCCTTTATCATATGTTTAAGAGTAAAATAATACCAACAGCCGATATTATAGAGGCATACTGTATATCATGCTTTTCACTGGCTGATGCATCAATCCTAACTATTGGACCTAAAGCTTCACCTAGTCATGGTTGCCCTTTACAATCTCTGCTGGTGACATTTACCATCAGCCAGAAAAAAAACAAAAACAAGGAGACTATAGGCATTTATCTTGGTAAGAGTAGGGGCCATATGCTAAAACATTCATGGGTTGATCAATGACCGTCGACCAGTAAGACGGCTTCAAGCGATTCCATGGAGACGTGTTCCAGATCAAGTGGTCATCGGTCCAACACACGAGTTTTCCTTTTGCATATGGCAGCGTAGATATACAAACCATGCGCATGCTGTCAATATCACCACCACACTCCCAGCCCCTAACCCATGTACACTTGCACACTAATGTAAAATTACAATATTTTTTATGTATATATGTAAAATAGTTACCCTTATATATATTTTGTTTAGTGTTGATAATATTTAGTTATTAGGGACTCAAGTTATATACAGTACATAGTAACATTTAACTCAGTTAATCCTTGTCACAAATACAGTATACAGTGTATCCAGTTTATGGTCAATACATTACTAGAGGGAGAATTGGCTGTGAAGAAATACACGAAGGAAGGAGTACGTTTCTACAATCTCATCTTCTGTATACATTATTTTAGACTCCTGGGAGGTTTGTCTGGCTGCTTATAGTATCTCAAGTCATAGATAGAATACCTAGCCTCATGCCTGGCAGTAAAGAATGTCATGTCAAAACCTTTACTCAAGGTTGATTAATAAGTGACCCAACTTCTGTATATTTGTTCACAGCCTTGCAATAGTCTCTCACACTCTGACATAACTGACTGGCTACCCTATGTGTTGTCCTATGTGTAGCTGCACCCGAATCCTCACTAGTCTCTTGTGTTTTACTATGAGATGCATATTGATTGAGAGAACCAGGTGTCAACGTAATATAAAGCCAATGTATCTTACTTGGCTACCCCATTGAGACTTGTGGGACACTCTTTAGATTCCAAGCAGTTCAGAACAGGTAGTGGAGATCCCAGAGGTCTCATACTCGACAATAATGGTCATTTTGAACATTTCATCTCACTGAGTCAATAAATTATATGGGATTACAATTTTTGATCACGTAAATGTTGCTGCCTGTTTTTTTTCGGGGGGGCTTAGTTCAAATAGGTAATTCTGTACAGTAATATGTCAGAAAGGTGCATAGCCTGGTCTCTCATCATTTGTGCCTCATATATCCACCAGCTCATTGTACACATGTGGGGTTGGTTGTGTGTACAGTATGATGGTCTGGCCAAAACTCATGCAGACAATCTCAAACCACTGAGTTTTCTCTTTACTTTGTGTGATGATGCTAAGGTTATGATCCAAAATTTGTATTGTATTCTGACACAACATAAATGAGTTTAATCATTATAGTTGAAATTGGTTTTGTGACTTATTGAACACCTTCAACAAAACCTGAATAGAAGTTTTGGATCATAACTCACTCTACTGTATGGGTGTGTTTTAGAGCAGTTTCTCACGCACAACCAACCACATGTGTATACATGTGTCTGCATACCACATGCGCACAACCATACACCTGGTATGTAAAGCACATGTAGATACAGGTACAAGCATTGTTCTTTGCCACAATTGAAATTGTTCCAAACCCAAGTAAACTATCACTAGCAAACAGGAGCACAGATTCATATCATCAGTTTGGAATTGCAGAAGTGGCAAAGAACTGTTGTTTGTAACTGTATGTGTCTAAAACGAGGGAGAGGGATACAGTAGCATGACTCATCTGTCTGGCACGCTGGTAAAAGAAAGCATGTAGCACCCTCACCCATCACCACCCACCCACTGGGGACCACTACAGGACTGGTGAGGAGAAGGCTTCCACCACCACTACCACAACTACTACCACAACCACTACCACCAGCACTGGCACTGGCACTGGCACTGGCACTGGGCAGACCGGGGGGGAACCAGCAAGGCAGGACTCAGCCAGGGCCAGGAACGAGCCGGGGGGTGAGGGGAGGTAAGGCTTATGGGGGAGAAAACATTGGACATCGACTCACAAACAGCAGTAATGACATCAGAATGGCCGTGTGGTATTGAAAAATGGAATGTACAGGTAGTAAAATATATCACACTCACTCACTCACTCACTTACATGGTCACTTAGTTACCCCTGGGAAATCTTTTTGGTATCCCTGCTGACTCCAAGAGGCCTCCCATGCAGCAGTAAGTCAATGGACAGTCACATGGGTCTCTCACGTGTATAAAGAAATCCACTACAGCTTCACATTATAAATACATCTCGCTTCTACCAGCCAGTGTGGGATTTTTTACTTTATCAGTGATTACTTCACTGGAATTCTCTCTTCATTTTTTTTCCTTAGTGTTCTTTGAGGAGGAAGGAATCTTTTTTCTATTCTTTAGATTTTCTGTGTTTCTGTCTTTAATCATCTGTTATTGAGAAGAAAAGCCTGTCTTTCTTTTTAGTACAGTACAAATCACTATACATGTTTGCAAGGGGTAAACAGTTTAAAGATTTCTTTTGTCTATCTCTGTTTAGGAAGGGGGAGTCTTGTTATAAATACCCTCCTACTTTCTCTCTTTTTTTCTTTGTGTTTGTGAGGGAGATGACTGGTGCTCTGTGTTAGCATGAAGGGATACAAGTGTTTGTTGTGGCATGACTCTCTGCTCTGTCTCCCATGCAGCTCTCGGATTTCAAGACGCCACATTATGTGAGTTGATGAACCTCTGTCTATTTCTGTCTTTGTTCTTTCTATCTCTTACTCTCACCTCTCACTCTTTTCTCTGTTTCCATCATTTTCTCTGTTATCACTCGTAAATGATGATGATGATGTTGCATTGCGACGGTTCATGTACATGTTAGCTTCACCATTCCTGTACTGTACGGTAAACATTAACATGATGTTCTGTGTATATAAAGTCTGTGTGCTAACTCCTCTCTAACCAAAATAACAACACAGTAATTAGCAGTTATTTTACATTATATATCACATGGTAATTAAGTACCTATAATAGCTTTTATTATAATATTATTGTATTAGGATATTTAAGCACATTTATACTGGAATTATAGAAACTAGTGCTATCAGTCACCATGATTCATTGCATTATAATCAGTATATGATCAGTATATATGAGAGTCAGTACTAAATTATATATTTTAAGTGCTTTCATTTAATATCAGCTTTAGAAATGAAAGTAGGATCCCATAATGACTAATTTCATTAAAGTGTATAGTCACAAACAACTACAGTAGGTCAGTGTATTCAATGTTGCAAATACAGGTAAAAAGGAAGTTATGTTTTGCACAGAATTCATCATTTCAATAGGCACAATCTCAAAAGTTGGTCTACATTCCCTTGCCAAGCTTAATTAATGAGGTTATGTGCTCTCAGTGAATTGGAGAGATTATTACTCCTCAAAACTATGCCAAGAGACAGTACAAGTGATCTGTATTGTGGTACAGTTTAGAAGTTTGAAAATCTTCCAGTTCTCTGATAACATTATTGCCTCTTTAACTTCTCTACAAGGGTGAAGAAACAACTGGAAATTCCTCACCTTAAGAACTGAATTATTTCGTCTATTAATATTACTGTATTTTTCTTTTAATAGAATATGAATTTTATGTACTGGAACTTGTTGCTGTTGGAAAGTATTTAATAATTAGTTTGTAGCATAAGTTGATTCAGTAATGCAGTACATGCACCAATTGTTCAGTACATTTAACTCACACGACCGTATGTAAGAAAGTCCCAGGTTGTTTAGTCCGTAGAATCATCATCTAAAGTCACTGAGTTATATAGCATATGGCTCTCAGAGTGACCAGTGATACTAATTTTGCTAGGGGATGTCTCACAAGCCATGACATATCCAGGTCTTCTTGACTAGTCATGTCATTATTGCTTTGAAGATGAAAAAGTTTCATATACTTGTGAGAATACAAAATTTTCATTCATTGCCACCAAAAGTAATTTTTATCATTGGTCAGTTGTGGTTGGGAGTATATCATGATCCCATGCCATATAATAGAACCTGTAATTTCCCAGCTAGAGGTACTGTGTGTGTAGCACTTGATATTACATTCCAGACACAAGCTCTTTACCAATCCTAAGGTATGAAATTATTATATTATACAACTGGACTATTTGAGCCATGATATTGACTCTAACTTTCATATTTGGCTTCTGCATGTTTTCAGAAGTGTGGTAAAGAATTTAGTTAATAACTATACCAGTTGGAAATGAAAGAGTCTGTGATATTGGCAAATTGAAGGCTATGGATCCATCACACTGTGCCACACTGCAGTAAGCACTTATAATGAACGAGTCTGTTTCATGGCATAGCCTGAAGAAATTTGTAGTCTTTAATCTGCCAACAGTATCATTCCCAGTATATGTATGCCAGGTAGAGTAAAGAATAAAAGAATTTCAAGGCAATTGATTCCTTTAAACTGTACCAGAAACAACTCTAAAGCATAGGGTAAGGAAATTATTTGTTTTCGATGAAGTGGAGGTCTGTTTTCTCCGCCATAATTTCCAGTAAACAGACTACTTCTATAACTATGTAGGGGATTCATTTTGTAGCATTGGTTGTTGTTGTTGAAGTTCCTCAAGCTGTCTGGCCAAGCAGCCCCATGTAGCATTGGTTGAAGAGCTCAGTAGACTCCACTTCACCCAAAACAAAAACCAATCCTATTACTAGTTTTGGTGCATCACAGTTTTGAGGAATCATGTAAGAGCCTCCAGTTCACCAATAGCATCCAATCGCCTTTTGTTATGTGTGCAGAGGTAACTACGAGAGGTATCCGCCTGGAGGAGGAGGTGTAGCAGGACGCGACCCCATCCTCCCGGCAGTGCTGGAGTTCCGGGAGGAGAGTGAGGACGCCTTCCTGCACGCCATCACCACCGACCTTGACCCCACAGACATTCAGTTCAAGCTGGCGCCCACCTACACCCTGTACATGGCTGCCAGGTTCAGGTGGGTAGTAAAACAGTGATGATGATAAGGGTATTTCTTTGATGATTGAAACTCTCTGAATTTTTGTCAAGGTTTGTTTTTTAAGATGTTGCTTTGGGGTTAACTTTAATGAGTTACATTTGGATGTCAGTATTGCTTTCCTGTGACAGGACAAATCATCTGTTGGTATAGTCTGTGAGACATTTAAAAACTGACTCATAAAAACAAAATATGATAAGAATCTGAGGATTTTTATATCATTAAATCTTTCATCATGATTCAGAGTAGTATATTAAGGTTGTTATAGTCATGCAGTATAAATTGCATACATCTCCTTCACCCCCCAGGGCCTCAACCCACTACCGGCCAGACCTAAACCCAACTGAGCGAGCTCATAGATTGACAGAGATGCTGACCAAAGTGGCAGCCATGGTCCAAAATGTTATACATGTAAGTGGTTTGTATGTGTATGTGTGTGACTAGCTTTTGCCAATGTGTCATAATATGTACAATACAGTATACTGTATGTAATTCTGTGTACTGTATAGATGTATACAATATAATGATTGATTGATTGATGAACTATAAAGGGTCCTTTTCACCAGTATGCAGATGCCTGAAATATCTATCAGCTATGGTTGTCACAAATTCACAATCATATCCACATTCTTAATAATGATTTCATATGTTGTACTTTTCTTTGCAGTCCCGGCATGGAGACCCCACGTCCCTTGCCTTCTGGATGGCCAACGCATCTGAGCTGCTACACTTCTTGAAGCAGGACCGACACGTTTCTGGTTACTCCCTCACCGCCCAGGACATACTGGCCGAGGCCGTCCAGGTTGCCTTCAGGTCAGTATGAAAGGCACACACAGTTTGTTGTTTTACTTCAACTTCTCTTTGTACACATATGCTTATACTCATGTTTGGTACAGTTAGCATTCCCAGTGAAAGATAATGTAGCTGTTAATGTGTACAGTATTAATCATGCCCCTACTTCTTTCTTCAGTGTACAAGTACAGTACACTCAGGAATCTCATTTGAAGTATAATAAGAATTTTAAGTTCCTTTCTATTCACCTCCCCTACCCTTCCATACTCAGGAATCATGTTTAATGAAAAACCTTGCCTGTGCTCTCTGTTTGTCTAATCAGTACCTTTTTCCTCCCTGTATACACTGACAGGAGCCTGGTGGACTGTATGCAAGCTGAGCTATCCACCTCCCTACCTGTGTTCCTTGAAGACAGAGAGGATGCCAATGAAGAAGAGGGATCCACAGCACATGTGAGTATTAGTTCACCTTCATTTACTATATGTTACTGATAATATTTACAATGGGATAGGAGTGCATGATTTAAGGGGATAGTATACTTTTGAAAGATTGGAATGCCTAAATTCCTCCAAAGTATGCCAGGAAACAAACCCAGATGAAGAAAAGTAATAGTATTCTGTTACCTGGAATACTTTGAAGGAATCATTTGCTCCAGATTTACTACCCAAAACATTGTGCTATATACCCCCTTAATGTATGGTAATACTACACTGATAATGTGTAAAATGGTGGTCAATTATCTTAATGGTAATACTGCACTGCTAGAGTTTGAAATTTGAATGGAATTACAAAAAGTATATACAGTGCAAGATGATAAGTTACACCAGTAAGCCTTTTCCTTTTCTTTACTTTTTCCTCTCACCCCCACCTGCCTATTATTCCCTCTCCCTCTCTCATTCACTTCTAACCTCTCCCTTCCTTACACTCATGCACTACCTTCCTCTTCCCCTCTCTCATTTGCTGTATCACCTCACTTCCTCTTTTTTTCTCCTTTCTCTTTTCCCATTCTTTCTCCCACTTACTCACCATTTGTTTGTGTCTCTCTCTGCCACAGTTCCTCTCAATTCTGACCAACACAACACAATACCTTTTTCTTTACTCTCCCTTCTTGTTTCCCAATCCTCTCACCCACTTACTCTCCATTTGTCTCTCTCTTTGCCACAGGTCCTCTCCATCCTGACCAACACAATGGCGTTGATGCGTCGGTGTCGTGTCAATGCTGCACTCACCATCCAGCTCTTCTCACAGCTCTTCCACTTTGTCAACATGTGGGTCTTCAATAGGATTGTAGCCGACACACACCCCAACTACTGCACCAGGTGAGTTCCAGCAGGGAAAACAGACAGTTTCCTATACTGTACTATATTCTGCATTGTACTCTACAGTATCTTATGATAAAAAGTGATCATTTACTGCTGACTGTACAGTACGTTAAGGGTGTGCATATTAATTGTTCAAGAATTATTAAGCAAGTATGTTTAACCTTGTATAAATGGTTGATGATTCTGCAATTACTACACTGGTTGCAGTCCTTCTAGACTTTGGAACTGATTTATAGGATTCTAATGCCTTTTAATAATACTGGTCCGATCCAGGCATATTTTCTGTAGAAGTTTCTTTTTTAAACTAAAATGGAATTTATGTTTTGGAAATAATTTATTCAAGCTTGGAAGCATACATTTCATTCATTTAACTCCTCCTCAGAATAGTATATAACCTTATTCATACCTACCATAAATATTTACCTGCTTAACCTCACCTCAGTCTCATACTGGCAAAGTTTACGAACTAGTAGATTAAATGTATGGCCAAGGTGTTATTAACTAACTTGTTATTATGGACAGTACTGTAGCTATTCCATTTGTGATGTTTAATATGATTATTTCCTTACTTATCAGTAGTATTCACCAACTTTGTATAATTATAATCTCATAATGATAGTGTCAGGCACTTTCATCCACTCATTAAACACTCATTCTGATCTGTCATGAACCCATGTCTCCAGGGTGTGGGGTGTGCGGGTAAAGAGACGGTTGGCGAGGGTGGAGGTGTGGGCAGAGAAGCAGGGGCTAGAGCTGGCCTCAGACTGTCACCTGGCCAGACTCTCCCAGGCAGCTCTCCTCCTACAGTCACAGAAGGTAGGTATTGCTTTCAGATGTGGAGGATGTTAAGTTGCCAGGATGTTTTCTAAATGTGTTGGGAGTTGCATGAGAAACTGTTCTGTTTTCAGGAGATGCTAGGCTAACTAGATTTAAGGCTATAAAGCACGGAGCTGTACCATATTTAGTCATTATAAGTTGGAGGCCTACCTTTCATAGTGGTGAATCGCCAGAAAATAGTATATCTTATATTCTTTAGTAATGAATGCAGTGTTGAATATTTGGTACCAGAAATATATGTGATTTTCTTGAACAACTGTATGTATTTTCTATGTGAAAGTGAAGTCAAATGTTACTTTAAAGCAATATTGGTATAGTTTTTCAAAATACCCGGTAGTGTAAATATGAAGATGAATCCACTGTTATTTTATTAGCCATCTACTGTATGTAGTTATGTATCTTTATTATTAGATATCTTTGGTACACTTTTTTTTTTTTTTTAACTAACCATTACTCTTTACCCCCTCCAGTCTTCTTAGATGTCTTTGTTGTCCTTTTTTTCAACTGAATATTACCCCCTCTAATCGTATTGTTATATATTCATGTTGTCAATTTTTGTAACTAACTATTACTTTCACCCCATCCAGTCCTCTGCTGATGACATAGCGACCATCTCCTCCAAATGCTTCAAGCTCAACTCACTGCAGCTACGAGCCATCCTGGAGATGTACCAGCCAATACCAGATGAGCCACCCATACCCCAGGACCTCATCGATAATGTGGTTGCTGTGAGTTGACATTGCATCATTTGTAGTGTGGAGTGTATTATGCATAAATTTACCTTTATACATACTTTGGAGTTCATCATGAAATTTTCGGTGCAGATCTACAGTTGATTATTACAATCTTACTTTTTGGTTCCCAGTGTACAGACAGTACCATAAATTTTCTTCTCACATACTCTTCTATTTATCAAAGCACTTCAGCATAAATTGATAAATGAATCACTTATTTGTTGAACTATATCCTCCCACCAGGTAGCAGAAAGTACCTCAGATGGTCTGTCACGAGAGGAGGGACGTGAAGTGCGTTTGGAGGAGGAGGCAGACCTACAGCTACCCTTCCTGCTACCTGAGGATGGTTACTCCTGTGACATCGTGCGAGGGGTGCCGTCAGGTCTGGCTGAGTTCCTGGGACCCCTCCAGCTGGCTGCCCTCTGCTCCATGAACCCTCAGCCAACATCCTCTGGCTATTGGACCATCTATATGCAGGACCAAGACACCAGACCACCTCCAGGGGTCAGTTGGCTTTGTATTGAATTACAGTTGGCTAGTAGTACTCCGAATACTACTTTTTTTTGTACAGCGGGCTACTATTATTTACCACATAAGATCTAGGAATACATATTTAAAAGAAGTTTCCTTCATTTAGATTTCAATAACAGGCTACAGCCAGAAATATGAATGTACGTACCTGGCAATGATCATATTGTATACAATAATATATACAAGATCTGTGTAATGTGTGAATTGTAGAAAAAAATAATTGATTTTGCATTATGATGGTGGTGCATATTTTAAATTTTATTTGATATAAAGTCAGTCATGAGTCAATTTGCAGTCCATACATGAAGAATTAGTGAAAATATGGAATTGATGAGTATTGTAATCAGAAACTTGATTGACTTTGACATAATATACTGTACATATAAATGAGAGATAGCATTCACTAGTCCGTGAGTATAGGGAATTATAATCTTTTACAAGAGCCAATTACTGTATACTGTACATATAAATGAGAGATAGCATTCACTAGTCCGTGAGGATAGGGAATTATAATCTGTTACAAGAGCCAATTACTGTATGTCTCATCCATACTGTAGTCATATGAATCAGACTTTTGCCCATAACTCTACAGTCCCCCACCTCCCCAAAACAAGTCACGATATATATTTCAACCCCCGACCTCTCTTCCTCCCGACAGCCACGAAGCCCAAGCGTGATGAGCAACCGATCCGTGTCACTGCCTCGAGGGGAACCAGAGATACACGTCATCCAACTACACAAGTCCAACAGCGGCATGGGGCTCTCCATCGTCGCTACTAAGGTCAGTGCTGGCTCCTTTGCTCATAGCTCTTGGATGACTAGGGGTTTCTTGTGGCATTTTAATTTGTTTAGCATTTGTTTTAGTACCTGTTTGAGATCTGACACTCAAGCCATTGTTTTTTATTCATCAGTAGTGGTCCATTTTGACAAGAAAATTTGGTAGTTGGTTGTCAAAGCAAAGTGTGTCATGAAGTACTATTAGGAGTCAACAGAGTACCAAGACCTTGTCAGCTTGGGAAAACTACTTATTAGGATCAAAATGCTATGTTTGTGTAGCGGGAAATGCAAGTCAGGGTGATAGTGGTTCTGTTGACATTGAGATATGGTGGGGTGGGGTTATGGTTGTGTGGTGAAGTGTGGTGTCATGTTAGTGTGGTGTAGTGTGTTGGGGTGGGGTTATGGTGGTTGTGTGGTGTGGGGTGGTGTTATGGTAGTGTGGTGTGGTGTGATGTGGTGGGGTTATGGTAGTGTGGTGAAGTGTGATGTAGTGTGGTGCCAGTATCAATGTGGTTTAGTGTAATTATGATACCCTGCAGTATGATGTGCTCAAGGAGTTTTGTGATGATGATCATAAGGTGCTCTATTTAAGTACATATCAATCATTAACGTAAGTACACAAACAAACCATCCCTGTCAATTATAGTGCTCTAATACGGTCTCACAAACATAAATAAGATGCACAATTGTTAGGAATAAAATATAAGTATACCGCACATTACAACACACGGACAAAATAAGCAAAATACACAAAAGTACAACACACAGTAAAAATAAGCAAAATACACAAAAGTACAGCACACAGTAAATTGGCAACCTTGGTACTGGTGGGGTCAAGGAACTTATTTTCGCCCATAAATTAGGATGCAATTGCAATGTTTGCCGGCCGGGAATACGAGTCAGAGGTGGGGGTTACAAAGGTGGTGATGATGGTGTTGCTATTGTAACTATATTGTGGGGATGGATTTTTTATTTTGTTATTTTTATTTTATTTTTTTTCTGTCATTGTGGCTGTGGTTGTTTATGGTTGTAGTTTTTGTGGTGGTGGTGGTGGTGATGGTGTTGGCAGTAGTTATGATTGTATTGGTTATGGCTTTGGCTATTATATATACTGCAGTTGTAGTTATTAATGCATTGATGATTGTAGTTAATTATGTTATTATTGTAGTTCCCACAGTGTATATATATATATGTGTGTGTGTGTGTGTTTTTCTACCGTGTTTGGGGGTGTTTCCTTGCCATATTATTATTGTTGTTCCTGTTCTCGTCATTGTTACAGTTATTTATTGTTTTTGTTGTTGTTATTGTCAGGGCTGGGGTCAGAACAGTGCCTTCTCGCCTGCCTGTCACGTCACCTCACCTCACCCTTCAACCCTACCTCTTATCTTCCCCCTGTGTCACGTGGTTTGTACTGACTGACACCTCACCTCACTCCTCAACCCTCCAAATATCTCTGCTTGGGATCTGCCCTGTAGTCCTCCTTGTTTTTCTTGTTCCTTCTCCCACTTTTCCTTTTCTTTCTCATTATCATATTGTCTTGCATCTTCTTCCTCTGTTTTCACTTCGGATTGTACAGACTGCTTACCTTTCTAATAATTTCTTCATTCAACCAACCTGTATTTATTTCTTTTATTCCTCCTCCTTCAAGTCATCTACTCTCTTATTCTTTGATTGTTTTCATTGTCTTCCGTCTATCACTCAGGTTACACGAACTGCCACCTCACCCTTCCTCAGCACCCCTCTTGATCTTGTCTGTGTCACCTGCTCTGTGTTACTTCCTCTTCCTGCTAAAAGAAAGTGTGATCCAGTGAGTGGAATGACAGTCATGTTGGTAGGCAGGAGGGGTGTGTGTGTGTGTAGGTAGGAAGGAAGGAAGGATGGGGTCATGTTTTGATAGGAAGGAAGGAAGGATGGGTGGGGTCATATGTTGGTTATAGGAAGGAAGGAAGGAAGGATTTGTATGCTGGTAGAAAGGAAGGAGGGGAATAAATCATGTTTTATATAGTAGGTAAGAAAAAGGAATTGTGTAGGAAGAAAGGAGATGGTGTCGTGTGTTAGTAGGAAGAAAGAAAGGAAGGGAGGAGGTGGTGGTGGTTGTGTGTTGGTAGCTAGGGGAAGGAAGATGGGGATCGTGTGAAAGGAGTGAGTGAGGGCAGAGAGGGGTGGCGCTACTACAAACCACACACACACTTTTTGTTGTCATAGTGTTCAGCAACGGGTCAGCCCTTCCGTCATTCTCACTGCCCTCCCTCCCTTCCATACCTCCCTTCACATCTTGCCTTGCATTACCCTCGCACTTTCAATTCTTATATTTTTTCCTGCCCTACCCTTCTTTTCATCACCATTCTTTTCATCACCCTTCACTGCCCCTTTCCTGCCACCCTATAGTCCCTTTTCCATTCATTCTGACACACACACACACACACACACACACACACACACACACACACACACACACACACACACACACACACACACACACACACACACACACACACACACACACACACACCACCATCACCCTGACTCACCCTAATACCACTAAGCTTCTTACTGTCGTAGCTACTCTTCCGTACTTCTTCTCATTCTCTTCCCAGTGTACCTCATCCCTGACATTATGCTTCCACACACGTTCTTGCTCTCTTTTCAAAATCCGTTCCCACATATCCTATAGCAAGTGAGGGGTGAAGGGAATAAAAATATGTATGTAGGTAGGTAGGTAGGTAGGTAGGTAGGTAGGTAAGTGGCAGGAAGGTAAGGTAAGTTCGAAGTATGTACAGTAGGTAGATGAGGGAAGTAGGAAGGTTAGTCGGTATAGTAGGTAGATTATTGTGCAACGTAAGTAGGTAGGATGCTATATAACTTAAGTGTATAGTATATATTATAGTGGATTGTAGACATTGTGTGTTTGTGTGTGTTGTGTTGTGTTGTGTTGTGTGTGTTGTGTTCTGTTTTGTATTTGTGTGTACTTGTGTTGGCTGGTGGTGTGTGTGTGTGTGTGTGTATACTTGTGTTGGCTGGTGTGTGTGTGTGTGTGTACTTGTGTTGGCTGGAGTGTGTGTGTGTGTGTGTACTTGTGTTGTAGGTGTGTGTGTGTGTGTGTGTGTGTGTGTGTGTGTAAGGTGAGACGGGTATACATAGACTTGAGGACAGAGGGAAACCCTAGTATTAGGTTCCCATTGGACACCTTCCCGAGGTCACACACAGGAAGGACACACACACACACACACACACACACACACACACACACACACACACACACACACACACACACACACACACACACACACACACACACACACACACACACACACCAACACAAGTCCACACACACACACACACACACACACACACACACACACACACACACAAGTCCACACTTTTTCACACACACACACACACACACACA
>JAWQEG010007453.1:0-5000 GCA_033782935.1 Petrolisthes cinctipes
CACACCATCATTACAACTACAACCAATCCAACAGTCACGTTCTCTAACACCACAACAATTAACCACCAACACCACCACCACCACCAAAACGAAGACGAGTACACCACCACCACCACCACCACTACTTCCCCTCGTACTAACTCCCCCCCCCTTTCCCCCCTTCTCCCCCCTCCCCCCTCCCCCCAACACACACCAGCATACGGGTGTTGTATGACTTGGCCACCAGTGTTAAGTTCATGACTAAGACAATACTTTTTTTTTTTTTTCATTGTGTCTCACCCTCCATTCATTCTTCCCATCCCTTCACCCTTTCCCTCCCCCCCCTCTTTCTCTCTCTCTCTCTCTCTCTCTCTCTCTCTCTCTCTCTCTCTCTCTCTCTCTCTCTCTCTCTCTCTCTCTCTCTCATCATTGCTCTCCCACTCTCAATGTACCACCACACTCCCTTAACATCTCATTCTCTCAGTCTCTCTCCCCTCACACACACACACACACACACACACACACACACACACACGCATTCCTCCACTCCCCCCATTCATTCCGCGGGCTGCATTCGTTGTTCATTCATAACACGCGCGTTCTACTAGATTACAAAGGCATACCAGAGATATCAGTGTTGATGAGGGTGTCAGTGTGGACTCATACCCACCAGGCCTCCGAGTGCCTTATGTAATAATAATAATAATAATAATAATAATAATAGAAGTTGGATTTCCTCTACCTCGTGGTCTTAAAATACTATGATGTGTGTGTGTGTGTGTGTGTGTGTGTGTGAGAGAGAGAGAGAGAGAGAGAGAGAGAGAGAGAGAGAGAGGAGAGAGAGAGAGAAGAGAGAGAGAGAGAGAGAGAGAGAGAGAGAGAGAGAGAGAGAGAGAGAGAGAGAATGATAGAAACAATAAATTACAATAAAAGCGACACACATACAGAGAGAGAGAGAGAGAGAGAGAGAGAGAGAGAGAGAGAGAGAGAGAGAGAGAGAGAGAGAGAGAGAGAGAGAGAGAGAGAGAGAGAGAGAGAGAGAGAGAGAGATCACATAATCATGCACAGAGATCTTTACTAATTAATTACATGGACAAAAGATTCTATACACATACATGGAGGTGCCTTGGGTATAAACATATGCCAGCTGCTTCCCTCTAAAACGATGAACTGGATTCCATTCCTTGATAAAATATTAAATGCAGTTTCTAATGGACTGGTGATTGCAAGTACATTCTCACTTAAAAAAAAAAAAAAAAAATGGGGATATGAAAACAAGGAATTAAATATCAGCTTGAGGTATCCTTTTGTATGTGTATCCAAACTTCTACCCTCGACCGTACATACATAGGCTGCATCTATATATCAGACTAACCAAAGAGAGTGAAAGAAATAATTAACAACCTGCCATTCTATTATTCAAAGGGTTTATAACACAATCCACACACAATTAGGGCCCATCCCCTCGCCTGCCTCCCCTACACACACAAACATACATACATACATACATACATACATACATACATACATACATACATACACACCCATAAGGACTCCTATACCAATTAGATCTCGACTCCTCCTCCTCTTTGTTATACCTGTAATTATGGGCACACCTGTGGACGTGTAGCCATTCTTTCCCCCCTCCATTCCCTTCCCCTCCTTCCTTCCTTCCTTTCTTGCCTCCCTACATAATATCTATAGTGGTAGTGTTGAGTGGTCTATTATGTCATCTATATCACAGCTACTACGTGTAAGTAACCCTGTATCTCTTTTTATAACACACACACACATACAGTCTCTTGGTCTCGGTCTCGGTCTCTCTCTCTCTCTCTCTCTCTCTCTCTCTCTCCTCTCTCTCTCTCTCTCTCTGTAACCCTGTGTAACTCTGCCATCTCTCCCTGTTACCTCTCTCTGTCCCAGTCCATAAGTTAGTCTCTTCTTCCTAGTTACTCTGTGTTTCCCTGTCACCTCTACATTTATACATTTGCTTTGTAAGGGGAAGGTGGATAGTTAGTGATAAATAGATAGAGACTTGATATAAAAAGAGAGAGGGAGAGATAAAGAACGAGAAAGTATAAAGAGAGAGAGAAAAGGATTAAGAGAGAAATGGATAAAGAAAGAGAGAGGGATAAAGGAATGAGAAAGGGATAAAGTGAGAGAAAGGGTAAAGAAAGAGAAAATTATAGAGAAAAAAATGGATAAAGAAAAAGAGAAGGGTTAAAGAAAGAGAAATGGATAAAGAAAGAGTAAAGGATAAAGAGAGAGAAATGGATAAAGAGAGAAAGGGATAAACAGATAAATAAAGAGATAGAGACAGATAGAGAAGAGATAAAGAGAGACAGAAAGAAATAAAGAGAGAAAGAGATAGAGAGAGAGAGAGAAAGGGATAAAAAAAAGGGATAATAAATGAGACGAATGTAAGGAGAGAAAGGAGACCAGAATATGAATGGTTCAGGGAGGAAATATAAAGTTATAAACTCTGTATTACAAGTGCATATGAAATGATTAAATACTGTGTCATTCATTATGTGTGTAAAAGTGTTTGCATGTGTTTAGTATGCATGTGCAGGTGGTGTGAATGATGGTTGGTTGCGTGTTGTGGAGGAGTGTGTGTGTGTGTGTGTGTGTGTGTGTGTGTGTGTGTGTGTGTGTGTGTGCTGTTTGGACTGTGTGTGTGTGCTGTTTGGACTGTGTGTGTGTGTGTATGTGTGTGTGTGTGTGTGTGTGTGTGTGTGTGTGTGTGTGTGTGTGTGTGTGTGTGTGTATTATTTGGACTAATATTTGTATGTGTGTGTGCCGTCTGACTGAAGAGTGTGTATGAGTGTATGTATGTATGTTCAACTTATCAAAGAGGTCACTGACGCTTGTTGGACTGAAATGTGTAAGTTTATCTGCAAGCTGGAAAAAAAAAAAAAAAAAAAAAAAAAAAAAAAAACCGAGTGTATCAGTGGCTGTGTCTCGTGTGAGTGACTGTGAGGTGGCCGGGTTGGAAGAGGAGGTGGTGGCGAGGCGGCATAATCACGTCTTAAGTGGCCAGTATATTAGAGAGAAAGATAACACAACAGACATATTAAATAGAAAGGAAAACACACACACAAAACAGAGAGAGAGTGAGAGAGAGAGAGAGAGAGAGAGAGAGAGAGAGAGAGAGAGAGAGAGAGAGAGAGAGAGAGAGAGAGAGAGAGAGAGAGAGAGAGAGACTAAATTGCTATGTATGTTTCTCTCTCATGTCTTGTCTGCTTTCTGCACACACACACACACACACACACACACACACACACACACACACACACACACACACCTGCCTATTGAATTCTCCCTCCCCCCCTGCCTGACTGGTTTGCTGGAAGACTAGACGGACAGAGTGAGATGAGAAGATAAAGCGTAATCGTCTCTCTGTGTGTCGTGACCAGTCCGACCTTGTCTCACTGGGGCTTGGGTGCCTTTGGGAGCTTGGAGGGTGGGGTGGGGTTGGGGGGTTGTCTGTCGGAGCTGGTGGGATCTGGGTGGTGTTGATAAAAAGTGTGGGTATTGGGAGGAGCTGGGAGGTGCTGGAAGGAGGTGTGGGTATTGAAAGCTGGGAGGTGCTGGTAGGAGGTATGGGTATTGGGAGCTGGGAGGTGCTGGAAGGAGGTGTGGGTATTGGGAGGAGCTGGGAGGTGCTGGAAGGAGGTGTGGGTATTGTGAGGAGCTGGGAGGTGCTGATAAAAAGTGTGGGTATTGGGAGCTGTGGAAGCTACAAGGAAGGGAGGGTGATAGAATTATGGGTGTGTGAGCTGGGAATGAGGTGCTGGGGAGTGTGGGCATAATGTACACACTTATAGGTACAGGTTGTGGAGGATGAAGGTTGGTGTGACAGGTGTGGCCGATCCCTAATTACATAATACTCTGGCAGGAAGGAAGGAGGCTGGTAATCCCATAATTGTATTGACCTGGGTCACGTGTGGCTTTTGGTTAATGCCTTGATGAGTTAACAGGGAGGAAGGATATTATTGGTAATCCCTTAACTGCTTGGAGCTGAGGCACGACTAACCATAATACCTTGTTTGTTGTTCTCTCTTCCACTCCCTCTGTTCTATGTATGTGTGTGTGTGGTTCAAGATATTAAGTTTCCCATCACTTTTGCCATTTAATACCTTTGTCTGAAGAATCTAAATGAAGAATGAGTACCTGTATATACATTTTTCCTGTTGTGGTATTTCTCTGAAGATTTTAAATAAATTAGTTTGATACTTTTTGTGTGTGTTTGAGTTTTTGTGGTGTTGTGTTTTATGGAGGCTGGGTTGGATGGAGTGGCGACAAGGGAGTGGACAGACAGAGGAACCAATGGCCGCCATGATGCCACGTCACTTCCGGCCCTCAATGGTCCTCTTCCTCGTTGGCCAATCAGAGGTCGACCTCCTGGCTGACCGAGGATGTGGCACGGGCAAGGGGCACCTCACGAACGAGTCCCCCTTTTTTTTTATCATTTTTACTCAAAGTGCCATGAAGCTTAACCCTTGAACTATAAGCTGGGTGTTATTTCTCCAAAACAGAAACGAAAAATTTATGCTTTTGAATGAATAAATATATATATATATGAACAAATAAATACGTTTTACAACCTATAACGATAATCATTGTATCTCTTCAAGAAAAACAGTTTGGTGTTCTTCAGAGAAATAGGCAGCAGTTATTGTTACAGTCAGTCTCTCTCTCTCTCTCTCTCTCTCTCTCTCTCTCTCTCTCTCTCTCTCTCTCTCTCTCTCTCTCTCTGTGTGTGTGTGTGTGTACCGGGCTTCACACCGGGTGTTAACAAGACTGGCTGGCTGCTATGGGTTATGGGGATATGGGGTGTGTGGTTAATGGGTAGTAAATCCTCCCATATACTGCCCCGTCTGTACTCTCCTCTCCCTCCTCTCTCTCTCTCTCTCTCTCTCTCTCTCTCTCTCTCTCTCTCTCTCTGACTCAGATTCTCCAAGGCTTTTTCCCTTTCCTCATCTCCTTTTTATATCTCTCATTTCCCTTCTTTCTCTCTC
>JAWQEG010007453.1:10000-28617 GCA_033782935.1 Petrolisthes cinctipes
CAAAGATTATAACTTATCATTCGAACGGTAGCCGATTCTGTACTTTTGATTCCGCAACGTGTACAGCACCTAACGGAACCGAACCGAACCTAACCTAACAGAACCTAGCCCAACTTGACATAACACAACATAGCCTAGCCTAACCTAACCTAACCTAGCCCAACTTAACATAACACAACATAGCCTAACCTAACCAAACCTTACCTAACCCAACTTGACATAACAGAACATAGCCTAGCCTAACCTAACCTAACCCAACCTAACCGAGCCACCCTTCCCCCGCCCCGCCCCGCCCCCTCCCCTGGCACCTTGAGACCGCCTGCTTGTCCTCATGACTAAGATGAAGTTTTATCTTGCACTCATCGCTGGAATGTGAGCCCTTAGTGACGGTATTGGAGGGACACTGATTCCTCCACAGTATGCCACGAAACAGAACCTTTAGCCCACGTATGAGACTGGAGGATGTGTTTTGTAGGATGATTTGGAGGGCTCGGTAACCTTATATAAGATTTGGAGGGCTCAGTAACCTTTATATAAGATTTGCCCACAACAAATTACTTCACTAAAGGGGGTCAGTTTCAGGTCTGCCTGGGAATTCGAGGGCTATTGATTCCACCCAAAAAAATAACAACTGGCTACAAAACACATCCCCTACTCTCATATTAAAAATCTGTTTCCTGGCAAAAGTTGAAGGAATTACTAACTTTCCAAAATATCCACACACAAGAGATCAACCATATCCAAGGCCCATCATCAAAGCAAGGGTATAGCCAAGAGGGAGGAAGTGGAATGAATAGATAGATAGATAGATATTCCACTAGAGCATCAGCAGGAGTCGTGTGAGGTCATAAGGTCGTGTAGGTATGACTCACACAATACGATCATCATGCACAGCGATCGTACCCACTTCCTTGCATAGATCCCTTCCCTTCCTCGGTGTATTCCCAGGCGTTACGCGCTGTTGACAATTTACGCAGATTGGCCCCCACATTGCAACATGCAGACAGACGCCATGGCCATTCACGGGGCTGTCGGTGGATCACAAGGGGCTGCCATCACCTCATTGCAAGTCCCTGGTCAGTATCATAAGGCGCCAAGGGTCCGTTTCCTCACCTACAGTAACTCCCATTCTTCCTAAAGCATTTGCTGATCTTAATTTAACGTCTCAATTTGGTCATACTTCGTCCAGCCTCCACTTGGGTTTTATTTCACAAGAATTATAGCCAGTCTTCCTAGAAAACCCAAGGACCTGCGTATACCACTTGGTGTGACACATTATCATTGTTTTCTCTGTGATGGAAAGAACTTCTTGGATCCACTTATACAGTATATGTGAATTCTCTTTAAAGTCCAATCATGTCTCCCTTTAAGAAACGAGGACACTTCCAATGAATTTCGCGTACATCCCTCAATTAATGACTTGAACATCCTCTTCACAAGAATGAAAACTACTAAAAATAAAACCGCTTTAATCTTTTTTTGGAGGAGGTACGTAAAACACAACTTAACTCAAAGACAGAAGAAAAATTAAGTGCACTCAAGCCAACTAAACACCACATTTAAAGCCGGTAAAACTATACAATGCACCCAAGCCAATACTGAGCTAAAACCGGAGTCATGGTGCCGTGAAGAGAGAGAGAGAGAGAGAGAGAGAGAGAGAGAGAGAGAGAGAGAGAGAGAGAGAGAGAGAGAGAGAGAGAGAGGAGGGGGGCGGGTCATGACGACGTGGCCACACCTCACAGGGAGCGGGGCGACCTTTGGCCAGGCCGCCCCTTGCATTAAGCCATGTCGCACAGTCTCAGGAGTAGTGGCGCCGGCTGGGCCATCTGGGGTCTGGCGAGTGGAGGGTGAGAGAATCCACAGGGGGACAACAAGGCTCATGTAACACGCTTGGGGAGGAGGGGAGGTGGAATGGATAGGGTGGGAGAGTAAGAGAATGTGGGAAATAAAGAGAGGAAGAGGAGAGTGAGAGAGGGTGAGGGAATGAAGTAAATGGAAAGAGAGGAAGAGAGTGAGAGAGGGTTAGGGAATGAAGTAAATGGAAAGAGAGGAAGAGAGTGAGAGATGGTGAGGGAATGAAGCAAACTGAAATTGAGGAAGAGAGTGAGAGAAGGTGAGGGATTAAAGTAAAAGGAAAGAGAGGAAGAGAATGAGAGAGGGTGAGGGATTAAAGTAAAAAGAAAGAGGGGACGGGGGAAAGGATAAGTTAATGTATGAAGTAAAGGAGGGAAGCTGAGAAAAACCCACTTTTTATAGACAGAAAGTAGGGAAAGGAGGGAAGGATATGAAGAGAGGGTAATGGAATGTTGTGAGGAAAGAGGGAAGACAGAGAGCTTAAGGGAATGTGTTAAGGAAAGAGGGGAAGAGAGAGAGAGAGGGTAAGGGGAAAGTGTTAAAAGAAAGAGGGCAAAGCAATGTGTAATAAATGAGAGAAAGGTATCTAAACGGGGACTATATATATAAAAATTACTGAAAAAAAAAAAAAAAAAAAAGGAATGAGAGAACCTATATTTACACAGAAACATATACAAGGCATGACACATCGAAATTACCAACAATCTCATAATTCGAGGCAACATTATTGAGACGCCAGAACTAGCCTACACCGATCAAACCTCCACTAACCCAACTAACAACTTGCCTGTCACCCCTCAACTCGTACCCTTCCCTTCCCCCCCCCCATCCCCATCGGCCTAAACACGCTCTGATGCACGTACGGCTGAAGAATAACCTTGTACTGCAGACCTTGTTGATGCACACACAGTCAGTATGTAAATAGAGCAATGTTTGGTCTCTTTAACTCGGCAGAATGTGGTTTGAGCCCCGTATAAATACAGGCTACTAAGGATTATTAGACACGAACGAATGAGAGGATATTTATTGTGTTTCGATCGTTACCACAACCACAATCTTGAAGGGGTCGTTTGCTGTGGTCGTTTTTGGAGTTTACGTAGCCCTACAGGTACTGCAACAAAACAGATTCACTGCTTGTATACAGAGGTAGTATGTTTTCTGGCATAGTTTGGAGGAATCATCTTCATCAAATTCACCCAAAAGATCAAAACAACAAAATAATGATCCCCTTAACCACGGCCTCATCAACTCCTATACTACAACCACCAGGGTGATGGAAGGCACCTAACACCACGCCCTCTGTCCACAATTAACCTCTGATCCCTCGACAACCACTGCATAAGGTACACTTTGCGGGGCCTTTTATGATGCAATTCACACTTTGTTTATGCCACCTCCACGCTTCCTTCAACATCCAAATTTACGCTAATTCGCGTCATAAAATCTCAGCTGCTTCTTTGATCCGCAGTGTCTTTCCCCACACCTGACTCGTTGTAACACCCCACACACCTAACTCATAATATTAACTCAATTCTGACTCACGTTATAGCGAACATCTGGCTAACTCACACCTGGCTCATGTGCAGACTTAAAACCCGACTCATACTAACTCAAACTGGACTCGACGTAATAGCTCTCACACCTAATTCTTGATATTCCTCTTATTATTTTTAGCTGACTTGGCGTATATCAAACTACAGAGTCCATACACAACACCTGACAGAATCACACACACACCCTCCTCCCCTACACACACATCATCATCATCATCAATCATCACCATTCATATTATCATCATTATCAAACTCACCCAACAGGCCTCACCCTCCCTTACTGTTGTCTGTCTCATCCACCTATCATTATCATCATCATCAACACACACACACACACACACACACACACACACACATACTCGACCGACTGGCTTCTCCACCCACAATCAACGTGTCTGTTCCCACTCTCCCCCACCCTCCCTCACTTCCTCCCCACCCACCTGCTAAAATATTTATATATACCTAACCAGCCATTCACCGTACCCTCTCCTTCCACTTCATTCCATCATCCACAAGAGTGTTGGTGTCAGTCAATCACCCACCCACTCACTCAGCTAACATACTTCCTCCTCTTTCTCCCTCATCCCACCAATCTCTATTTAATAATATAAAAGGCTAACGTAAACATTAATGTCTGTGTCCCCCTTGAGCGACTCACAATTCTAATGATTTTACGACGAAATTTACACAAACCTGCTCATGTGCCCTGAAGAGGAAATTGGCTTCTTAATTATGGCATCATAGAAGTAGAAATATTCCCCAAAGACCAACCATTATGCTGGA
Organism: Petrolisthes cinctipes; assembly: GCA_033782935.1. Lineage (NCBI taxonomy): Eukaryota > Metazoa > Arthropoda > Malacostraca > Decapoda > Porcellanidae > Petrolisthes > Petrolisthes cinctipes. The sequence goes on from JAWQEG010007453.1 coordinate 14,191, forward strand.
AAATTGCTTCGAACTTCGCACCCCATCCCACTACACCCACCTGACCCAGTCCCTCTCCTACCCACCCATCCACTTGTCTACCCAGTCCCTCTCCTACCAACCCACCCTCCTACCCATCCACTTGCCTACCCAGTCCCTCTCCTACCAACCCACCCTCCTACCCACCCATCCACTTGCCTACCCAGTCCCTCTCCTACCAACCCAACCCACCTACCAACCAGCCTACCCAGTCCGTCTCCTACCCACCCACCCACCCATCCACCTGCCTCCCCAGCCCCTTCTCCCAGCCAGTTGCTAGTCATCCCTGGTATGTGAAACAAAGACAAAGCCTCCCTCCCACTCACCCCTAAGCTGGATCTGACCGACCCCTCGCATCTGTCACTCCTGCCATCTCTATTTTATCACCACTTCCCTTATCTATGGTCACTATCTGTGGGATGATATGATGTACTTAAGAGCCTGGTGTGTTGAAGGTGATTTTTGTAGTCCCCTAAACATGGCAACAAAACAAGATTCCCTATTCGTATACTAAAGCAATCTCTTTCCTGGCATAGTTTGGAGGAATCAGCAGCCCTCAAATCTGCCGAGGAAAGACGATTCCCTCAAGGGGGCGCCCGTAGTAGTGGAGTTGGATTCCGGATTTGGTAATAAACGGGATCGGGTTATCATATAAAGATTGTACTGAGGGAGCATCTTCATTGGGGGGGGGGGGGGTCTGGGTTGTTGGGTAGTTGCTGGCTGGCCCTGGTGAGTGAGTCAAGGTGGGGAGGGAGGGTCTGGTAGGGTAGGGAAGGAGGGGTTGTGGGGAGGGAGGGTCTGGTAGGGAAGGAGGGGTTGTGGGGAGGGAGGGTCTGGTAGGGAAGGAGGGGTTGTGGGGAGAGTAGAGGGGGAGGGCAGACAGTCAGGGACGAGAGATGAGACTGGTATAGGTATGTGTTGGAAGGAAAGGGAGGAAAGGAGAGCATTGAAGAGAAGTGGAGAATGGAGAGTAAAGGCAAGGGGAAAAATGGTAGTAGAGACTGGTGAACGTATAGATAGATGTAGGTATGAGAAATGGAGAGAAAATAGGACTGGGATGGAAGGAGAAGCAGAGAGAGGGAAAAATCGAATGAGAGATTGGGAGATAGAAAGATGAGATGAAAGGATAGAAGGAACAAGATGTGATATAAAGAGGCAGGCTTGGCAGGGAGGGGGTAGAACGAGACAGAGGGCTAAAGTGAGGCAGGGGGAAGTGGTGGTGGTGGTGGGGGGGAGAAAGGCAGATCGGAGCAAGGTGGGGGTTGTGGTGGCCAGGTGAGACAGGGAGGGGGGAGCATCAAGGGTGGGGTGGGGTAGAGGAGGGGGATGGGATGAGAGACAGGTCCGCTCTATGCCTTATTTGGGGCTTTTGGGGTACTAGGCTTTTAGTAATGGCTCTTCTCTCTCTCTCTCTCTCTCTCTCTCTCTCTCTCTCTCTCTCTCTCTCTCTCTCTCTCTCTCAACGTAGTAAACCTATCAAGTAATATACAACTGATGCAATACGGTTTTTCAATTGTATTATTATCACATAGTAATCGGTTATCACACAGACAATATATAATACAGTCAACACACACAACATATACACATGATTATGGTCAATACACGAACACCATATAGACAACAACATACACACAACACCATATAGACAACAACATACACACAACACCATTTAGACAACAACATACTCACAACACCATATAGACAACAACATACACACAACACCATATAGACAACAACATACTCACAACACCATATAGACAACAACATACTCACAACACCATATAGACAACAACATACACACAACACCATATAGACAACAACATACACACAACACCATATAGACAACAACATACTCACAACACCATATAGACAACAACATACACACAACACCATATAGACAACAACATACACACAACATACATCTAGACATCATTATTGACATTACATACACACAACAGACAGAAGATTATACAGACAACATTATCTACATACAACATACATACGGTACATACATCAATACCAACATTTCATACATTATACTGACACCACACGGATAATACAGACAATAGAGAGAGAGATCATACAGACAACACACCTACATACAACATACACATAACATACAGACATCAATACCAACATATCATACGTTATACAGACAACACAGGGATAATACAGACAACATAGGGAAATCATACAGACAACATAGGGAGATCATACAGACAACACACCTACATACAACATACAGACATCAATACCAACATATCATACATCAGACAACACACCTACATACAACATAGAGAGATCATACAGACAACTCACCTACATACAACATAGACAGATCATACAGACAACACGCATACATACAACATAGAGACAGGACACCGTGACTAGGGGCATTCCTCAGTAGGGCTCCCAGCGAGACACACATCCAAACACCTGACTGACCCCCTCTTTCCTCTCTCTCTCTCTCTCTCTCTCTCTCTCTCTCTCTCTCTCTCTCTCTCTCTCCACGGTAGGGTAGGTAGCAGGGGTGGAGAGGCAGGGAGGGAGGATACATCAGACAGACAGGGGAGGTAGATATGGAGTACAAAGAGGGGGGTGGGGGAAGTGAAAGAAAACATGGGTCGTAGAACAGCAGGGAGACAGGTCAGGGTAGGTAGTATTATGATGGGTAAGGAGAGGCAAGGTAAGGTAGAAGCAGGGTAGGGAGCGGCAGGGTAAGGCTGGATGAGGAGGATGAAAGTTAGACAGGGTTAGGAATGGGGCAGGGTGCAACAAGGTTAATGTGGTCAGGGTGAAGAAAGGCAGTGAGGAAAAATAGGAATAGGGTGATATAGGGTGACTGGAGGCAGGGCAGGGTGAGAGGACGCAGGGCAGGGTGAGGGAAAGCAGGGCAGGGTGAGGGGAGGCAGGGCAGGGTGAGGGAAAGCAGGGCAGGGCAGGGTGAGTGGAGGCAGGGCAGGGTGAGGGGAAGCAGGGCAGTGTGAGGGAAAGCAGGGCAGAGTGAGGGGAGGCAGGGCAGAGTGAGGGGAGGCAGGGCAGAGTGAGGGGAGGCAGGGCAGGGTGAGGGGAGGCAGGGCAGAGTGAGGGGAGGCAGGGCAGAGTGAGGGGAGGCAGGGTGAGGGGAGGCAGGGCAGGGTGAGGGGAGGCAGGGCAGGGTGAGGGGAGGCAGGGCAGGGTGAGGGGAGGCAGGGCAGGGTGAGGGGAGGCAGGGCAGGGCAGGGTGAGGCAGGCGGTGACAAGGTACCAGGCCACATACCTGCCCCAGGCCACTCCAGGTGCTCCCTTGCCTTCAGTTCTCCCCCCCCCCCTCCTCCCCCCCACACAGCTTGCGGTCTAGAATGGGGTGGGGTGGGGCGGGGTGGGGCGGTGGTATGTAAGTGGGGGTGTATAGACGGGTGGAAAGGCAGTGGACGGGGTGAAAGGGAGGGAGCTAAAGGTAAAGGCAATTAAGATGTGTGTTGGGGTTGATGCAGAGAAAACAGAAAAATCACACACACACACACACACACACATGAGAGTGAGTGAGGGAGGGGGAGGAAAGAATGGTAAAGGTGGACAGGTGAGAAGATGGATGGTAGAGAGACAGGTAAGAAGATGGATGGGGAAAGAGAGACAGGTGGGTCAGAAACAGGTGCGCCAGGAACAGGTAGAGAGAGGAAAGCAGAGAAATGGGTTAGGGTTGAGTTGGTTAGGGCAGAGAAAGGGTAAGGTATAAGGTAAGGTTGGCATGTGTTGGGTAAGGTACGAAAGGGTAAGAATTAGGGAATGACGGAGATGAAAGGAAAACTGACGAAGAAATGAGACAAAGGGAGAATGCTAACAACAACAACAACAACAACAACAACATCAACAACAAATGAATAAAAGTGAGCCATTGGAATAAATCTTAGAAACCAATATTACACAGACCAAAAGTAATGTAAAGTTATGCATCAATTTACGAGGCCCTGTCATTCTAAAGTGTTGTAGGAATATTAGGCGTGACTATACGTATGCATGGGGGTGAGTGGGGGGGGGGTGAGGGTGGTATTAGTCGTGGTGGTGGGTGGGTTGAGATAATGTAGGTGGGGGTGTGTGTAGAGGTGGTCGTGGAGGAGGTGGACGGGGTGGTGGAGCCGGGGGATGGGGAGGTGGTGCAAGGGGTAGGTAGGGGTAGGTGGAGATGGTGGTGGTGATGGAGGTCGGGGAAGTGGTAACAGCTGGGTGGTAGCAGACGTGTGTTGGGTGACTCATTAATTGTGGTCATCTTAGTGTGACTGTTTGTGTGGGTGACTGACGGTGGTGGTGCAGTGGAGGGTGGCAGTGGTGGAGACGGCCGTGGTAAGATGAGGGTAGTAATGGTGGAGAAAAAGTGAGAAAGATGATGATGATAATGTAGATGATGGTGTTGTTAATAACGGTGAATTAAAGGAGGCTGGTGGTGGTGAAGATGTAATTAGTGATGTTGGAAAATTGGTTATGGTGGTGGAGATGCTGTTAAAGAGCTAATGATGGAGAAAGTGAGGGTAGAGGCGGTGGTGGTGACGGAAAGGGGACTAGAGAAAGATGAAGTGATGATGGTGATGTGTGTATGGATAGAGTTACGGTGGTGAGGGAGAATATTCATGAAGCAGAGGGTGGTGGTGGTGGTGATTTATGAAGGAGAGGGTGGTGAAGGACATACATAGGGATGGTGGTGAGGGAGATGATTTATGAAGGAGAGGGTGGTGAAGGAAATAAGGACGGTGGTGATGGAGAAAGCGAGGGAAGAGTTGTTGTTGTGGTGGTGGTGGTGGTGGTGGTGGTGGCGGCGACACTCACTCATATCCACACTGAGGCGACGACGGTGACGAAGACACCAGCAAAAAACAGACACCTCACCAGAAAGAACGGGGTAGAGGTGACGTCATGCTGTACCAAAATCCACCATTCTCTACTAAACAACAGAGACACATATGCAGTTCATTCCAATGCAAGCCCTCATAGTCCTACAGCTAACATAAACCTATAGCTCACACATTTATATAGTACCAATCTGTTAGCGAAGAATATTTATTGTAGAACATAATCACAAGAGACCAAATTGAGACGCCAATTATCTATAAACTCACACTTCATAGGACAAGATTGTAGGGAGGCAATGAAGGACCCTGTGATCATCATAAATCGCTTAGAACCCTCACAGTACGATGAAAAAGAATCACTTGGAGTTTTACGAACATTATATTTTACTCGTTACAAGAAAGGTCCCAGTAGTATCCAACTAACCCAGAATTGTACAAGAGTTCTAATTTGTATCTCCAACTTAACACAGCCTGAGGTGGTGGTGGTGACAATTGACCAGGTTCCCAGCAGCTCGACCCCAATGCTTGACACGTGGAGAAAGTCATCTGACGACCACTGTATGCTAATGCAAAGGAAAATCGGTTCAACTCTTTCTGGAGATTGTTTGCAGAGCTACACACGTTGGTAACACATGACCTATTTAAGGGGAGATTCTCTTGTTGGTGAATTGGAAGGTCTGTGATTACTACAAACTATGCCAGGAAACTGACTACCTTAATGTTCTTTAATGGGGGGTCTGTTTCGTGGCATAGATCGGAGGAATCAGTAGCCCATCAATATACTCTAAAAAGAATCTCCCATTTATATATTTGTGTTGTTCACGAGCATCTTAGTGACACAATGTAATATAGTTAATGTCTAAAAGTTTATATTACGGCAACGATTGTGTAGGAAAGAATCTGTCGTCAGTGATTGTGTTAGTGGTAAACAGAGACAATTGATTATACTTACAGACATGTTATAATTCCAGTTTACCGACGACATTATTAATCTGTGTGACTTGCCTTCGAATATCAAGACCCAATACATGGATAACAACACAAACACAAACAAACAATGAAAAGAAGGAACATAAAAACAAGCAAATAATTACCACACCAGACAGACAGACGGACCAACAGACGAAGGGATGTAAACACAGGCAACAAAACCATGACTCATTGTGAACACGCAGTCGTAGATTAAGAAAGGGAAAAAAAAAATTAGAAGTGGTGTGTGTGATTACAGGAGGAGGAGGGGGAAGAGGAGGTGAATTGGCTACCATGTCTGAGACGCTTATAACTAGCCTACCTCTCATTGAGGGTGATTAGGGAGAAGGTAATTGTAGTGTCAGTTATATAGGTAGGATGGGATGAGGGTACTTGGGCCAGCTGGGTGTTGGTTGGTTGGTTGGGTGTGTCGCTGCCTTGGACTATTAATTAGGTGAGTGTTAGTGAAGGTGTAGGTAGAATGATGGTGGTTGAGGAGTGATGGTGTTGGTTTTTATTGTTGTACTTGTGTGATGTGCATGGTGTTTCCTCGTGTCTCTATTCTGTTCTACTCTACTCTACTGAACTCTACTCCACTCTATTCTATTCTATTCTCTCTCTCTCTCTCTCTCTCTCTCTCTCTCTCTCTCTCTCTCTCTCTCTCTTTCACACACAGATCTGAATGAAGCAAATTTAATTCAAGATAGGAGGAGGATGGATGGACATATGGTACTGTACTTGCGTAACAAAAAAAGCCAAGAGACAGACAGGGAGTGAGTGAGTGACAGGAAGAAGAGTCACGGGAGAGGGAAGGAGGGAGGGAGGGAGGGAACGTATGTATGTAAGAAGCAAGACCTTGGTAAAAAGACTCATCTCCAGGATCGCTCGCCATCCAACCCCACACTCGCCCCCCTTCTGAACAGGAAATAAGGTCGCAAGTGTGTGTGTGTGTGTGTGTGTGTGTGTGTGTGTGTGTGTGTGTGTGTGTGAAGGAAATAAAGTGTCAGGTGAATGTGTGTGTGTGTGTGTGTGTGTGTGTGTGTGTGTGTGTGTAGGAAATAACGTCGCCTGTGCGTGCGTGTGTGTGTGTGTGTGTGTGTGTGTGTGTGTGTGTGTGTGTGTGTGTGTGTGTGTGTGTGTGTGTGTGTGTGTGTGTGTGTGTGTGTGTGTGTGTGTGTGTGTTGAGGTGGGGGATGTGCGTCACGAGGCACACCAGGGGTCGAGGTCAAATAATTGCCCTTTTGGATGCTGATATTTTTTCCCCTTTCTGCCAAGTCCGGCGGAACACATAACACTTCTGCTAAGATTTATATTTTGTAGTGAATATGAGTTTGCATAGTTATGGTTTTTGTGGAGGGAGAGAGAGAGAGAGAGAGAGAGAGAGAGAGAGAGAGAGAGAGAGAGAGAGAGAGAGAGAGAGAGAGAGAGAGAGAGAGAGAGAGAGAGAGAGAGAGAGAGAGAGAGAGAGAGAGAGAGAGAGAGAGAGAGAGAGAGATAGGGGGGGGGGGGAAGAGGAGGTGGAGCGTAACATATGGAAAAGGTGAGGTGTTACAAGTGGAAGAGGTGGAGTGATAGTGGTGGCGGAGGTGGAGTGGTGGAGGGAGTCAACAAGGAACAAGACGGGCGCCTCACCCAGGAATGTTCACCACCACCACCAACACCACCACCACCACCACATTGCACGCCTTTCTTCCCTTACACCACACCACCCACTCCCCCCCCCCCACCCACACCCTTCCTCCCTCACCATCCAGTTCCTCTATCCACCCAACGTTTCAGTCAGTGTCAGTCAGTCAGCCAGTCAGTCAGTCAGTCAGTCACTCTGCTTCATCCACACTCCTCTTCCTTTCCTCATTACCACTCCCACCACTCCACTTTTCGGTAATGGACACCAACACTCTCATTCCTACCTCCTCCACCACTCTCATTGCCACTCCATCATCACTTCCACTCCCCTTAGTAAGACACTCACTATCCATCCACACCAATTACAACACATCATTATCTCCCTCCCACCCTTCACACACACACACACACACACACACACACACACACACACACACTGACCAATTCTTGCACCCACTACCCTTCCTGTCTCACCCTCACAACACAACCCCATGCCTGAACACACTCTGCCCTACATTTACCATTTAGTTCAGCTGACAGTGAGATGGTAAGAAGGTCAGTTGGGACGGTGCGAGTACAGTGAGGGAGTGAGTGAGGGAGTGAGTGAGTGGATGCAAAAGAAGACAGACAGACAATGCTTGGTTGGTTGGTTGGTTGGTTTGTGGACAGTAAAAGATGTGAGTGAGGTTTGTATGTACTTGTTCTGGTCGAATTTTTTTTTTTTTTTTTTTTTTTTTTGTGGGGCACGGTATTTGTATAGGCCTTTAGTCCCTGGGCTGTCCTGGCATGCCAAGGTTGTGTGTGGTTCAATATAATTAGCTAATCTTAATCATCCTCATTAAACATTCATATCCTGTTTCCATTGCCCCATTCCATACACCCCTTAGTAACCCCCGTCACCAACACCACCAACAACAATCAATCCTCCTCTCTCTCGTTCTCTCCACTGTTTCTCCCCGACTTCCTGTTCAGTCCCTCCCCTCCCCAACCCTCCCCTCCACACCCTCATCCCTTTAAATTAACCACTAGACACCAGGAAATAAGGTTGTAATATAGTCACTACTTTCCATAACCCACAAACATCACAATTAAAAGGTAAACAGACACAAACAAATGCCCACAATTTTACGTGACGATTTAATCTCCAATAAAATCCATCCATAATAAATATCAGTTTATAAAGATATGTAGGGAGGAAATTAAGCAAATGATAATGATTGGTAGCAGGATGAATGAGAGATGACGAAAGGAACGAGGAATAATAAAAATGAAGAATTGGAAAGGAGAAACTGGAGGAGGGAAGGAAGGAAGTAAGGAAGGAAGGAAAAAGAACTGATGAGGAGAGGATGGAGGATTATAAGAGGAAAGGAAAAACTAAAAGGAAAAAACGAATGAAGGAAGAACTGATGAGAAGGAATGAAAGAAGAACTGAGAGAGAGAAGGAAGAAAAAGAAGAACTGATGATGAGAAGGAATGAAGGAAGATCTGGAGAAGAGAAGAGAAGAGGAGAGGAGGAGTAGAGAAGATGAGGAGTAGAGGAGAGGAGGAGTAGAAGAGAAGAGAAGAGGAGAGGAGGAGTAGAAGAGAAGAGGAGAGGAGGAGTAGAAGAGAAGAGGAGAGGAGGAGTAGAAGGAGAGGAGGAGAAGAGGAGAGGAGGAGTAGAAGAGAAGAGGAGAGGAGGAGTAGAAGAGGAGAGGAGGAGGAGAGGAGGAGTAGAAGAGAAGAGGAGAGGAGAGGAGGAGGAGGAGAGAGGGTGGATGGAGGGAGGAAGAGAAGAGGAGGAGAAGAGAAGAGGAGGAGGAGAAGAGAGAGGAGAGGAGGAGAAGAGGAGGAGGAGAAGAGAAGAGGAGGAGGAGAAGAGAAGAGGAGGAGGAGAAGAGAAGAGGAGAGGAGGAGTAGAAGAGGGAGGGTGGAGGGAGGAGATGGAGGGAGAGAGGGAGGTAGTAAAGCGTGCATCATGTCCCGACCAGCCCGCCAGCCTGACCCGAGAGGTGGGTAGGTGACGCACTGGGGTCTGGGGGCTGGCTGCTTCTCTCTTGGCGCCATTGTGACGGCTTGCAACGGGTTCACAATACCACCACCGCCCGGGACAATTTAATCATTTTTCTCACCTATTCCCTTACTCCAGTCACTCCCACGTCCTACAGTCACTCCACCAGTCGTTCCCGGAGTGTCCTGGATCAAGTGGAGTCGACGTGGAGTAGGGTGGAGTGGTGAAATGAGGATGTGGAGTGAGCGACGTGGGGGGAAGTGTTAACCAAGTCGTGCCTGCTGGTGACCTCCGGCATGAATCCTCCCACCTTACATACATACATACATACATACATACCCGCATCTTTTTATTGTAACTTTTTGTTGCGTGGGAAGAAAAATAAATCTGTGCGGCGCAGGTTGGTTCGCTGGTCTATTGTGGTGGTGGTGGTGGGCCTTGGTGTCTCTCGCTGGAAGGAAGGAAGGAGGAAGGAAAGAGGATATAGAAGGAAGGAGGAAAGAGGATATAGAAGGATGGTGGAAAGAGGAAATAGGAGATAGAAGGAAGGAGGAAATAGGAGATAGAAGGAAGGAGGAAATAAGAGATAGAATGAAGGAGAAAAGAGGAGATAGAAGGATGTTGGAAATGGAGATAGAAGGAAGGTGGAAAGAGGAGATAGAAGGAAGGAAGGAAAGAGGATATAGAAGGAAGGAGGATATAGGGAATAGAAGGAACGAGGACATAGAAAGAAAAAGGGGAGTGAGAATGAATGAGGGGAGATGGAAGGACAGAGGAGATACTTTTAGAAGGATAGAAGGAAATAGAAGATAGAAGGATGGTGGAAATGAGGTGGAAGGAGGGAATAGATATAGGTCGAGAAGAGGAACGGTACAAAGAAGAAAAAGATGGGATGAAAGGAGAGGGAAAAAAGTGTGTGTGGAGGGCAGGAAGAAAGGATGGAAAAATAGGTGAAAGGAAATTAAAGGCGGAAGATGGAGATAGCAGGAATGGAAGACAGAAAGAAGGGAAAGAAACAGAATAAGGAAAGAAGCGAGAACTAGTGTATAAGAATATGAGAGAGAGAGAGAGAGAGAGAGAGAGAGAGAGGAGAGAGAGGAGAGAGAGAGAGAGAGAGAGAGAATGGTGGAAAGGGAAAGTGGAAGAAGGTAACAATGATGAAAGGTGACGTGAGGAAGGCAAACAAAAGAGAGGAAGCAAGAGAGAGAGAGTGATGACAGAAGAATGAGACGAGAGGGAGGGAAGGAGAAGAATGAGAGGAGAGGCAGGAGAGAGAGAGAGAGGACAGATTACAATGGAAGGAAGGTGAGGGGAAGGGGGAGGTGGAGGTGGTGGATGTAGGAAATGTAATAAGTAGTGCAGCAAAAGATAAAATGGGGAGTGGAGAAATACAAAAGATGGATAGAGAAAACGAGTGAAGATTAAGCATATTAAAAGATGGAATGGAATTATAATGGAGAGGAAAGGAGAGGAGAGGAGGAAAGAGAGATGAGAGGAAAGGAGAAAATGTAAGATGAGAGAAGACAAATGAAAAGAAAGAGGAGGAAAGAGAGATGAAGAAAGGAGATGAGAGGAAAGGAGAAGAGATGAGATGAAAGAAAACAGATGAAAAGAAAGAAGAGCAGAAGAGAGGAGAAAAGAGAGATGAAGAAAGGAAATGAGAGGATAGGAGAAGAGATGAGATGAGAGAAGACAGAAGAAAAGAAAGAGGACGAGATCAGAAGAGAGGAGAAAAGAGGAGTGGAGAGAGATGAGTGGAGAGAGTAACACCAAAGGATGAACAACAACAACAACAACATGACCATCACCACGACACACACACAATAACCGAGGTTGCACAAGAAGGCCACATCTGCTGGGCGAGGGAAGGTGGCTACAACTCAGCGAAAGGCAGGCCGGGAACTTGCGCAAAAATATTAGTGCAACTTACTGTACATATTGTGATGGTGGCGAGCGGGTGTCGTGGTGGTGGTGGTGGTGGTGGTGGTGTCGTTCATTTGTCCTATTTGGCATGTATTAAAATGTGTTATCTCCTGTCTATGACTTGGGGAGGAAGGTGTACTGATTCCTCCAAACAATGCAGGAAACAGACGTCTATACATTATTATACCTCAGGGAATCTGTTGTTTATATTAGATGGGATGAATCAACAATCTTCCGAATTCGACCATAACAGACGACCCTTTGGATTAAACATCTCATGAAGGGGTGATCGTTCCTATCAACTCCACTGCATTCCTGGGTTTTCGAAAACAATGATATGTTTCTCATTTGGGGTAGAATCTCCAGTTCAATAACCAATGAAGGGGATAAGCCAACTAATAAATAAATAACTCTACATATATTCACATACAAATTTATATTCTTTAAGTTATGTAACAAGGTCACTAAAATATGATCTGACGTTACGACTGCCAAAAAATCACATAAAATGAAATAAGGCGAGAAGAATCCTGCCTCAGCGCGAAGTGATATACCGCTGGGTGGCGTGGTGAGTAGTGAAGCCCATGTACTGACCTAGAAAAACAAATAATATAAACAATACCAAGGTGATAACGTCCCTAAGAAAGAAGCCTGGGTCAGTGATGTTTTGTCCTCTCCCTCATATCTGTTGCTTGAAAAAGAAAAAGTGGCAGGTTTATATTTGGGACAGAAAACAATATCGTGTGATGCAACCAACATGTCCCGTGATGAGAAACGTGACCACTAGGCCTACTCTGATAACAATAGGCCTGTTTGTGGCTGCGAGGTGTGAAGTAAAAACTCGACTCGTCTCGGCTATTGTTTATGTTATTCCTCTGAGTGTTAACCCCAAAGTCACGAGGGGAATAAAGGATACGTTTCACCAAAACTACTGACGCATCTCAAGCCTCATAATGAACTCTGATGCTAAGGCGGCCACATCCTTGTAGAGACACTGGATGATGGCTAGTGAATCCTCCAAACAGTGCCACAAAACAGATTCCCCTATTTGGTAATTATGGTAGGCTGTTTCCTGGCATATTTTGGGTGGAGTCAATAGCCCAACAATTCAGCCACTTCAAAACACCGGCATAGCAGAGTCGTGAGTGAAACGTAGTGGCCTCTTCTGACTGACTCGTAGAAATATATTTAGGTTTTCGTGAAAGTTTGCGTATGTTTTCGATAATACAAAAACCATTAGACAAGAGACGGCGGGACATTTGGCAGGGGATGTAGGACGTTGTGCTAAACTTGATCTTTATTTGGGTTTTTAAATAGTATATAATATTTAGGTCACACATTACATACATACATCTCTCGTCTCTTTCAAGTCTACTTACTGTACTGTATCAATTTGTCTCTCTGTGACCGCTTATCCCTCCGTTTATGTCTCTTCGCCTCTCTCTCTCTCTCTCTCTCTCTCTCTCTCTCTCTCTCTCTCTCTCTCTGTGTGCTGACCTGCATGTCGGCATGGATAGGCAAGGCATTTACGTCACCTATTGTACCGACAGACCAAGCCAGGCTTCACGCAGCTCACTGAGTGTTACAGATTAGATCATTCCACCCACCCTACATCACACACACACACACACACACACACACACACACACACATACCCTCTTCACAACACATACACGTTCATCCTTAAGTGGCCAAGTAAAATTGCTTGCGAGTTAAATAATAGAAGTACCGTACACTCGCAATCCAAATTTGTATCCAGGTCTTGAAGTTTCGAATCATTTGACATACTAGTAAACCAATTACAACGGTTATCCTGTTTCATATATGCATGAGCTCGCTTAATATTCGATCAGGCTATTCGAAGCAAGACTGGATACATATTTCGGATTGCGAGTGTACACTCGCCGGCACTGCCGCGTGGACAGGGGCTCACACATATTCAGAGATGTAGCACCACTGTGATTATTTAGCTCGAAACAATCCACGGTGTGAGATGGAGTATCCTCGATACACTAGTACAGAAAGTGAACTTTGTTGCTGAAGGAACTAAATGTCTTAAATCTCTTAAACATGTGAGCCCCTGTACCACGCGCCAGTGCCGGCGACTGTACATCCAAACTGTGCCAAGAAACTAACCATCTAAGCATAACAACAGACATGGTAGTTTGGTGAAATTCGTGGCCTACATTTCGCTGACAGTATATGTTGTCCATTAAGTGTTCTTTTTTAATTAACATCTTTACAAGCACAAAATATCTGGCCAGAAAAGAATCGAAGTGTTGAGGGTTTAACTTCCTGGGTAACACAATAGGTTCTGGTAACACGTTTTCGTGATGTTACCTGAGCAATTCTATAACTTTTCTCGGCACTGTTCCGATGTTTTCTTATCAGTGCTCACACACTTTGTTTACAGCATCCCGACGTCACGAGTTATCCAATTAGCGCTACTTGTTTCCCGTCCAGTCAGGTCTAAATCAGAGAGTCTCGACTTGGTGATTAGGCTACTATCACGGCTCCCAACTCGTGATTTGGTCTCCGATCTAGAGATAAAACTTTAGGCATTTAACCTTTGAGGGAAGTGAAACATGAAACTGTAAACAGCGCCCGATTGGACGCAACTCTACAATTCAAAACCTCCTGAAACCCTAAAATTTCCTGCTTACAGTTAACATGAAAGTTCTGGGTAAAAAACATTGTAAGAGTCTGACCTGCAGTTGTGTGTGGAAGGGGCAACAGACCGAGGCTAGACTAGGCTGGCTAGGCTAGGGAAGGACAGGCATAAGGACTACTACGGTCGACGGCACCAAGTGAAGACATGTGCCGCTGAAGGTCGTAGCAAAAGGGATGACCACTGGGGACAACAAGGAAGTGAAGTGAAGCTGAAGTGTAAGAAGAAAGAGAGAGGCTGGTCATGAACTCCAGAGAGGGTTATGGGGTTGTCACTATATCAAGGGCCAGCCGACAGTATCAAAAGTATACCGTGTGTTTAGGCAATATGTAGCTACTCTGTACTTGAGACACCATGTATTTTAGGGGGTAATAAATACACTTTTGATACATTAGAGCGCCTTG
>JAWQEG010007454.1:0-36712 GCA_033782935.1 Petrolisthes cinctipes
GTATGTTTTGTGGCATTTTTATATAGGAGTTATTAGCTCTCCAATTTGACCATAAGAGATTGTCCCCTCAAATGTTATGCCTTGTCAATGGTGGTGCCTCACTAAGCTATTCCACTGGGTAAGGTCTCAGAACATTTCTCTTCTTCCACTCTATTCATCGTTGATCCTTTATCTTCAAATGCTTCCTTCATCTCTTTCTGGATTTTCCCATCGCTCTCTTCATTGTGAGTTTCCTTTTTTGTTGCATTTTCATGATGTGGCCAAGACATCTTATTTGATTTCTTTCTACATAGGCCCATTCAAATATTAATCGGAGTCCAACTTGTCTCTGATAATATCAACGTTACTTAAGTGACCACTTCTTGATACTTCCTTTATAAAACAGATCACTTTTATCTCTACAGAATGTATCTTTAGCCTCGGTGTTCCTGTCCACGTCGCTGATCCATAAATAATATTTATATTTTTTCAATATCGTTTTATATATAATGACTTTTACTCTTCAAGGTATGAGCCTTTTTTTCAGTAATGGATGCATTAATCTTAAAAAGTTAATACACTCTGCAAAGTAAGATAGAAAGGATATATATGTATATATATTTTTTTTTATAAGGGAGAGGCTGGTCATATCCTCATCTTTTTCACACGAAGAGCAAATTTGATAACATAATGTAAGTGTGCACTCACATATATTAACCAGCGGTAGGTATGTACGTAAACACTCTCTTAATAATATTACAGCAGTTATACAGACACACATGCCACGTACAGTAGATACACACATGTATTACTTACAATATAATACAACGAGCACACTTCAGGTAGGTACGCAAAAAAACCACATTAACTTGAAATAGACATCCACAAATGGTAAGTAAGTACTCACACCATGACACTAGTTAACCAATCAAACTAACACAGAACACCTACAGTACTGCAGAACTTCAAATACAAGCCTTGCAATGTGACTTGAAAAAACAAAAACAAAAATAAACACAAAATATAGTGGAAAAAAAGAGGGGAACCGATGCCCACAATCATTACAGTATCCAAAAAACGCATTTAATCAGACCGCACAGTTATTATTTTATAAAGTTAGCACTAATTAAACCACAACGCTGAATAGATTTTAGAATTTCCCTCCCTGTATTAACGTATTGAAAAGATAGTCATCGGTGTTGCCGTGAGCGTGTGAGTGTGTGGAAAACAGGTGGGAGTCTGCAATTACACTGTTGGAACTCGGCACACCTGCAGGCCATGGAGACAACAACACATCATGAGTCCCTGATGGTATGTAGGAAAGTACACACTCAACCCACACACACACACATGTAAACCACGCAGGTATACACACACTTGTACTCCACTCATGTAAACTATGGAGGTATACACATGCTTGTACTCGACTCATGTAAACTATGGAGGTATACACACACTTGTACTCCACCTATGTAAACTATGGAGGTATACACATTCTTGTACTCGACTCATGTAAACTATGGAGGTATACACACACTTGTACTCGACTCATGTAAACTATGGAGGTATACACATGCTTGTACTGTACTCGACACATGTAAACCAACCACGTATACACACGTCTGTACTCATCAGTGGGTGGTACACACACACACACTCACGTTATTACACTTCAATATACTCATAAGTGATAGGCATTGGACACACACATACTCTACACACAGACAACGCATGTAATTCATGTATATACACACACGTACTCATGAAAGGTATCGAGGCTTACATGTCTGTACTTAACAAAGGCAGGTTGGTACCGTACACACACACACACACACACACACACACATTCATTAAAGGTACACACACACTCACGAAAGGTAGGCACACACACATGCACTCACCAAGTATAGGTACTGTACATACATGCTTTACATTAGGCAGGTACAAAACATATACAGTCACCATACATAGTTAGGGAAAAGAATAGTAATGTGGGAGAGGAAGCATAGTGAGGAAAAACAAGTGGTGAGTGAAGCAGAATTTGAAGAAGGGTTAAGAAAGGGTTGTGGTGAAAAGCAAGAGGTGAGGGGAGAGGAAAGGGATGCAAAAAGTATAGGAATTAAAAAATGAAAAGCAAGGCAAATCGTACTAGGCGCCACCATGATGACGACCTAAGCTCTCAGGGGAAGTTCAGCTCCCTCCACACTCTCTAATTATTTCTGAACTCAAAAGGCGCTTTCAAAGGCCAGAGTTGAGGGATAATTACGGAGTGCAGAAGTGGATGAGAAGGTGGTGGGTGTGAATGGACCCGAGGTAGGGGCAGATCAGGGGTCGCCAGATGGAGCCTCACTGAAATCAGGGGCTCGTACTATAAACCAATTAAATAGATACTGAATCATCCAAACTCTATCAGCAACTAGAAACACACTTCAGTATGTACAGTTGCCAGCACTTATAACTGGTACACTCAGCGTTCCCAGTCCTCTTTTCGTGTACCAGTTATAAGTGCTGGCAATTGTACGTAGGGGAAAGTATGGGGTTTGCTTTGGACCATACTTGTACATGTGGTCGAATTGGAGGGCTACTGATTCCTCCAAACTGTGCCAGGAGACAGACTCTATCTCATTATAAAACAAGAGTAGGGATCTGTATTATAACCTCCACCTTTCACCTTGTGTCATATATCAAGACTTTCCTTCAGCCAAAGAGGAAGACGTCTAGCCTACTCATTAAATTGAACTGAGAGTGAAATTCTGCAAGGAACTGGTGAACTAGAATACATATCAAACGCAGTTGTATGTTACAAGAAAATTTTTGTGAATTAGAAACTTTCCTCAGCGTTTATTTACAGCATTAATCAAGACGTTAGAAACTCTCACTCAGTAGAAACAATAATTATGTAACAGTTATAATGAATATCATGATGTACAGTCGGCCTCAGGAATTCGTATACACCACTGTGACATCAAGGGTTCATAACAGCTAGAAAATTTAGCACATTAATTTTCCAACACCAAACACTTCTAGTAATATTATTTGGCTAATACTTGAATCAGTCAGCAGAACAATCATTACAGTATGTGTAGAATAAAGACCCCTTTTAACCAATGCTCTGTTTACGAATTCCTGAGGCCGACTGTACATATTTACGGTCTACCTACACTAACATATAACCCAAGACCAATAGACACTAGTATTCTATTGATCTCTGGTTGATATAGCCTTGACGTCATGTTTCCAACGAGAATAAACTCCTTTACGTATTCTTTCACTCTGTTCATTCATCCTACCTGTGGTCTGCCTCTCACACCAGACCCCACAAATTCACTCCCATAACATTTTCTTTATATCTTTAGAATCTTGTATCTCCAGCACGTGACCAAACCACCTTAATGTATTGACGCTTCATCCAGTCGCTCCCTCTATACTCAACACTAATTGCCTTCACACCCACACCATAACTCCAGTATACATTATCAGTGCTTTCTCCATCTCACGTTGTCAAGCCACACATTCCTCTCATGTAGCTCATTTCCACTGCACCTTTTCCACACTGCTACACCCTATATTCCAGGTTCATGTCTCCTATGCAGTGTTGGCAGGAGTATATTATTTTTCAATCCCATTTTCACTTCCATGCTCACATTATTTTGTACCCTTAAAGTGGTAATTCTTTTTTGGTACATTGGAGTGCCTTGAATCCTCCAAAGTATGCTAGGAAACAGGACCAGAAGAGCAAAAATAATGGTGTTCTGTTGCTTGGAATAGTTTGGAGGATTCAGTTGCTCCAGAATTACCGACACAAAACTTTCCCCTTAATGATGTTTCCCAGTGTTCCAATAAAGTATTCGTATAATATTTGTTATTATGAAAATCTATCGATATTTAATGACTGGTCATGTTGTTTACGTATAAACAGACGACCTCATTAGTTTTATGGTTGCAGTTATTAGGCTAATTGGATGGTAATGGACTTTATGCTTTATTATCCTGCTGAAGTTGATGAAGCCTCGCATCTATTCCTAACAAAGGTAAAGCTAATAAAGTAAATGTATTGCTGTTTTGCTGTGCTATATAAATTACAATTACATCTTTACTGCATTACAACGTTTCTAGTTCATGTTACTAAGGGATGCACATATATATTAATTTGTGGACGAGTACGAGTGCTACTGATGCCTCCAGACTATGCCAGGAAACAGACTACCTCAATGTACACTGGCTCAAAAAAGTATCGCACAGGTGGGGTCCGATGGTTCTGTAAATGATCGCTACAGCTCATGATAAACAAGCCCGTTTTCAGTAGCCATCGTCTTAGGTGTCAGAATGTTTCACGAGGGAAATGCGCGATACTTTTTTGATCGGGTGTACAGTTGCGGACACATGAAACTGACATACTTCAGACGGGGGCCCCTTATCAAGCATAGGATAGAACGCATCGCCTCTACACACACAACATCTCATCCTATCCTATATGCTCAATTAGGGCCCCCTCCCCCCACCCCGTTTCATGTGTGTCTGTTTCATGTGTCCGCAACTGTACCAATGGGGGATCTGTTTTGCAGCGGTGTCTGGAGTCGTCAGTATTCCTCCAACTTGTCCACACGGTATTACCCCAATGAAAAAAACAAAATAAAAAAACAAAAAAACAAATGACTCTGCTGTGTCCCTTCCATTACGGTAATTTAATGATGAAGTTGCTCTTATACATAAATGACATGGACCCGTGATCATTATCTTAAGGGGAGATTCTCTTTTTGATATATTAGAAGGCTACTGATTCCTCCAAACTATGCCACGAAACAGATCCCCTATTAGTACCATTGAGGGCGTCTGTTTTTCTGGTATATTAAGGAGGAATCAGTAGCCTTCCAATTTTCCAACATGAGAATCTCCCCTTAAGGAACCCTGTGATGTAGTCTGAAAATTGGAGTTAAGTGAGTCCTTCAAATATTGCCACGAAACACCACCTATATGGAAGGAGCTTGTTTCGTGGCATGGTCAAGAGAAATCAGAAGCCTCCAATTCCCATACACGATCACAGGGTCCTTAAGAAGTGATCTGCTCTTACCAAATTGGAGTTCTACCGATTCTTCCAAATTGCTCCGGGAAACGAAGCAACGCCTTTATTGGAGCAACTTGGAGGACTCAATGACTTCCTATTCTCCAAAAGCTATTGTACAAAGGCCCATTTATTAACCCTTAATGAGGAAATATGCTTTGGAAAATGTATAGGTTATTATATTTATAAAATTTATGAATTACTTTTCTGATTCCTCCATACTAATTCACGAAACAGGATACTTTAGTTTAGTTAATTTGTCCTGTTTCTTAGCATACTATGGAGAATTTAGTAGCCTCCATAACATATCATAAACAAATAATACTGTTTGTAGGCTAGTGACTTGGAGGACTACTGATTCTTATTCCTCCAATCTATGCTGAGGTGAATTAGTATCTGTTTCCTTGCATAGTTTGGAGAGATCATTAGCCCCTCTCATTTGAACACAATAGCTGAACCCTTTAGTGAAACTCGCATCGGTTAAATAATGATAAATAATAATGTTTTGTAGAATTATTGAATAGAAAACAAGCAGTGGGGCAGAAGTGAGGTGACTAACTGTCCATTATACATTCAATAACTGCTATATATATGACAAGCCTTGATACAATATTGGTTGCTATGAATATGCTAAAATTCAACACCTGAAACATAATATAACATAATTTTGTAGGGGTAATCTGTAAAAAGCCATCGCAGACACTACAAAAAGAAATATATATATGAAATACAGAATTCATGGATTTATAATTATTTTACAAACAAAAAATTCTCCATAATAATCACAGCTAACACTTGAAATCTAGTTACATGTTCATATTATGCATCATGCTAACAGAAAAAAAAAAAAAAAATGCAGATAGTAAATGAACAGAATCTGCATCATCCCTTGGTACATTCGAATCGTACATTTTTATTCATGCAGTAATGGAGCTAGTGACTAATCTCTTTGTTGTTGTAAAACAAATTATTTTTAGCCGACAAGCAATTTACTGCAATTTTGACCAATGTCCATCAACCGCTTACTACGCAAACTAACATTTTTACATAAGGCAGGGGAGTGACAGGAGGGAATGAACGTGAGGGAGGGATGACGAGGTAAGCGACGAGGTGGTTGGAAAGGGAAGATAAGGGACGAAGTAATTGAAATGAGAGGGTAAGAAGTGAGTAAATAGGGGAGAAAGGGGAGGTATGATGGGATAGGAGGAGGGGAACTAGGAGGAAAAGGACGAGGTGGTGTGGGACGAGGTGACATGCAAGGGACGAGGAGGTAAGGGTAAGGGAACAGGAGCTAAGGGATGAAGAGGTAGAGGGTGAGGAAGAAAGAGGTGAGAATGTAGGGGAGCGGGAGAGTAATGAGGTGCCTGAGTAAAGTTCTGAGTTGAGAAGAAAGTTACAGCGAAAGTGTCTGAACGAGAAGGGTGTAGGGATTAAATTTATGAAGGGTAAGATAAAATGTTAAAAAGTACATACAAATTACTCTAACATACCAAGTTAGTGTACAAACAAGACGTACTTCTTGGTTTAGTACACATAACAGCATTCATGAGAGCTGTACAAATGTTATTAGTATTACATCTGGTTACAAATACAAACACAGTCACTGGTTGGTAATGTGGTTTGGTTGATCGTAATTGAAACATGAATGACGTTACTACCTGATATACAAGAGTGGCTTATGAGTTTCCACATGTACAGCATGGAACGAGTTTAACATTTTACGAGTAAACTCTGCTGTGAAGGTTAATACTGGCGGTTGCATCAATGAAATATTTTCTTACATACAGAAATCCAGATTTCTCAAGTAAATTACACAATGTGGTAAATGTAAGGATACCATTTACTACTATACTGTATCATTAAAAAAAAAAATTAAACCTTCACTTATTTGAAATTTAATTGCATTTGTTTTTTTTATTAAACTTCAGATGTTTTAAATTAGATTTAATTGTTTTAAAGTAAACTTCAGATGTTTTAAATTAAACTTCAGATATTTTAAATTAAACTTCAGTAGTTTTAAATTAAACTTCAGTGTTTAATTTGAGGGTGAACAGGTGTTGTTGTGTATCTCAAAAACAAGTAGGCAATTTGTTATCAAGCATTGTTTGGAAAAATCAGTAGCATTTCTAATTTCGTCGACCACAAACCCTTTTTAAGTATATATGGATCACTTAGGGACGGAAATGATGAAAGTATAATAAAGATCATCAGCACAAAGCATTTAGTACAAGAGAAATACAACATTGAAATATACAGGATGACCAATACTGTGTGTGAGTAACGCTTTGTTCACCTGACGATATACTCTGTGTTGTAAGGATCACCCTGTCTGGTGGTATTGGTGTGTGGCCAGTCGCAATCCAAAATTTGTATCCAGGTCTTGTTGAAGTTTCGAATCATTTAACATACTAGTGAACCAATTACAACATTTATCCTGTCTCCAAAATTTGTATCCAGGTCTTGTTGAAGTTTCGAATCATTTAACATACTAGTGAACCAATTACAACATTTATCCTGTCTCCAAAATTTGTATCCAGGTCTTGTTGAAGTTTCGAATCATTTAACATACTAGTGAACCAATTACAACATTTATCCTGTCTCCAAAATTTGTATCCAGGTCTTGTTGAAGTTTCGAATCACTTAACATACTAGTGAACCAATTACAACATTTATCCTGTCTCATATTTGCTTGAGCTCGCTTCATACTCGATCAGGCTATTCGAAGCAAGCCTGGATACAGATTTTGGATTGCGAGTGTACGGTCACGAGCACTATTAAGTATCCAGGTGTGCTTCGAATACCTAGATACAGTAAATAAATGCACAATAAGATCTCCATTGGAATGACTTCGTTGGTGAATTGGTGGACGGTTCAAAGCTTCAACTAGAGCTGTATACCTATTAGTGCTCGTGACTGTACGTGTAAATTTTATAGGTAGGTGGCTGTGGGTTTACGTGGACACATTTATTTATAATGAATCAACCAAGGAATTAAGGGGGTAGTACAGTGTTGGTATATCTGAAGTAACTGATTCATCCAAACTATTCCAAGCAACAGGACACCATTATTTCTCTCTCTTAATCATATCCTTTTTCCTGACATACTTTGGAGAATTCAAGTTGGTCCAGTATATCAAAAGTGTATTATCCCTTTAATGTGTTAGTGAATTTACCATGCCAGATATTTTTTATTATTTAAGGGGAAATTTTGTGTTGGTAAATCTGGAGCAACTGAATCCTCCAACCTATTCCATGCAAGCAACAGAACACTATTATTTTTGCTCTTCTGGTCCTGTTTCCTAGCATCCTTTGGAGGAAACAAGGCACTTCAATGTACACTCGCAATCCAAAATATGTATCCAGGCTTGCTTCGAATAGCCTGATCGAGTATTAAGCGAGCTCAAGCAAATATGAAACAGGATAAGCGTGTAATTGGTTCACTAGTATGTCAAATGATTCGAAACTTCAACAAGACCTGGATATAAATTTTGGATTGCGAGTGTACATACCATAAAAGAATTCCTCCCTTAACAGGCTGGATGGTATACAACACAGGTAACTTTATCAGGCGTCCAGAACATTATTTATGGCCACTCTGTATAACATGATATTGAAACACATGGGACGAAATCAAGGGATCGATCACCCCCGATGATCAAAGTAAGAGGGTTACTGATGCCTCCAATCAATACCCTGCAACATACGACCTCAGTGTACAAGTGGGTAATCTGTTTTGTAGCACTGTTTAGAAGAGTTAATAACCTACTAGTTGTTGTATTTAGTCGTGTTGTATTTATTATTTCAGTGGCTGCATGTTGGCCCGCTGCTCCCTGTCCTATTTCTGTCAAACATTGTTATTGGGTTGTGTTTTATACTGGCACTTATTAATTCAGCTCAAGTGCTAAATTGTTGATGTTTTTGAAGCTCCTCAAGCTGTCTGACCGAGCAGCCCCGAGCAGTCCTAAGTTGTATTTATATGGACTTTATTACAAAAAGTAACCTACGTAACTCCAAGATAGTGCTTTTATTCACAACAATGTAATGACACTGATAATACTATGATGTACAATTAAGAGATATGAATAGAATAGTGTTATATATATTACACAAGAAAGGAATATAAAAGGTAAATATAAAAAGATAGAGAATGATATAAAAATGTTCTGCGATATGCACGAGAAAGTTATGACAAAAAGTTCTCAAAAAATTAACTCGAAATTTTACTTGTATTTTATCTGATGCCAGTTTCATTTTATTACCCGAGTCAGATTCTGGAACATGTTTTCTGTGCATAAAAAGTGTTTAATTTTTTATCAGAATAACCATAGTTTTAGTACACTCCAGCCACCGCTATTTTTTTTAGGATACGAAAAAGCACTCAAATATTTCGGGAACGTACAGTCGGCCTCAGGAATTTGTATACACCACTGTGACATCAAGGGTTCGTAACTACTAGAAAATTTTATGCATTAATTTCCTAACATCAAACTTTTGTAGTAATGTTATCTGGCTAATACTTGAATCAATCAGAAGAACAATGCCTACAGTATGTGCAGAATAAAGACCTATTTTAACCCATGTCCTGTGTACGAATTCTTGAGGCTGACTGTACATACATGCCCGAAATGAAATATAAACACTAATCTTCCCACAACACAGGGTACATTATCGAGTAAAAAGAACACACACACACACACACACACACACACACACACACACACACACACACACACACACACACACACACACACACACACACATAAATGCACGCAAACACACACACATAAATGTACGCAAACACACACACACACATAAATGCATGCAAACACACACACATACACACACACACACACACACACACACACACACAAATGCACACACACACACACACACACACACACACACACACACACACACACACACACACACACACACACACACACACACACACACACACACACACACACACACACACACACACACACACACACACACAAATGCACACACACACACACACACACACACACAAAGTTGACAAGCGACATTAAAATGCTGTGTGATGGTCTAGGCTCAAACACCACTCACTTTCTCTCTTGTGGTCAAAGTGGTGGGCTAGAGATTCCTCCAAATTATGCCAGGAAACAAACTACTTTAGTATACGAGTGAGAGTTGCATGGCTTTGTGCCCTAGTATGGAGCAATCAGTAGCCATCGAAGTTTGCCAAAAGAGAGACAAACCCTTTAAAGCTGGAGAATGTCACCAAACTCTGGGAGCCTGTGTTAGCATAGTACCTTAATGACAGAGGAGGGACAACAACAACAAGTAGTACAACAACAACAAAAGTCTTACATGGTGATGATGATGATGATGAAGATGAGGGTATACTCTGCTGTTATGGGTGGTGGTGGTGGGGGTGGTGGGGGTGAAAATATGGAGTTTCCGTCACTCCCCAAACAATGCCATATATACAAAGCCAGCAGCAGCAGCAATCAGATTCCCGGCTTTTAAACTGAGGTACTCGTCTGTTTCCTGACACAGTTTGGAGAAATTGTCAGCCCTCACGTTCACCCACCCACAGCAGATTGCCAAGCTCTAAAGACTGTTTGTGTAGGACGGGTTGGCAGAAGGGAGGTTAAAGACTGTTTGTGTGGGGCATCGTGAAAGTTTTCTCCTCTTGGGGGGCGTCGAGAGAGTTTCGGAAGTTTACCTCGGTTTTAACGTATACCTAAGGTGGTCTTACGTGGGCATTATCAGACAATGTTTGCTTAAGTAACACTATCAAGGAGAGGAATCGATAGAGTGTATGGCTGAAAGTTTATCATGTAGTCGACAGTTGTGTGCATTGTAAGGGAGAGATACTTTTTCTACATCTTTGTGTTGTCTTGTCATTTGTTAGTCAGCTCATTTCAAACTTTAATAATTATGTCTCTATGATTAGTATAGTAAATGTCAACTAAATACCAGAAACCCAACCATGACACAGAAAAGTATGTACAGTAGATAATTATCGTATCGCTTCTGTTTGTAAAACCTGATTTAAAGAACACTATAATACAATGGTATGAATACCAACATACTGTAATACAAATATTGAATTCTATTTCGTAGCACTGATGCTATTTTATATACAGCCTTGCACAAGAATGGATTATACGATTGAATTTGTCGTCACTAAAGACCGGAATGTTGGAGGTGGAGCGAAACTCAACAATATATCTTTTTAAAAGGACCATTTCAAAACACTTTCACCATCATATTTTCCATGAATCACCTGTACAGTTCTGGACACATGGAATTGATTCACTAGAAACGGAACCCTCATACAGCATATATAGGGTATAGGCGGCGTCACTGTACATAATCTCTCCTCCTACCCGATACTCCATGAGGGGAACTTTGATCATGTGTGTTTATCCCATGTGACTGCAAGTGTACCCCGGATCCAGTATGATAAGCCCGTCATTATGGAAAAAATAGGAATACCATGGTGGTTGAAGTAGTAGTAGAAGTGGTAGTGGTGGTAGTGGTAGTAGTAGTAGTGGTAGTAGTAGTAGTGGTGACGTGTGTGTGTGGGTGTTGCAGTTGACCTGGGCCAAGGTAACGGACTTGATGAAGCCTATGTCCACGGTCGGAACATGAAAAAAAAGTAGTAGTAGTAGTAGTAGTAGTAGTAGTAGTAGTAGTAGTAGCAGTAGTAGTAGTAGTAGTAGTAGTAGTAGCAGTAGTAGTAGTAGTAGTAGTAGTAGTAGTAGTAGTAGTAGTAGAGTAGTAGTAGTGGTGATGGTGGTGGTAGTTGTAGTAGTATTGTTGTTTGTGTGTGTGTGTGTGTGTGTGTGTGTGTGTGTGTGTGTAGTAAAACGATATCAAGATAATAATGTGTGTGTGTGTGTAGTGTTATGACAAGGGCTACACTGGTGGATGCTTTCAGTGTTGACTCCCGGTTCACTGCTAACGAGGTCACTGAAAACCACATACACACACGAATCCCAAAGCCACTCGCGAAATTGGTAGTTTCTCTCTTTTAGGGGGTAATCTGTTGTTTAGGGAATTGGAGGGCTACCGATTCCTCCAAGCATTTCTATAAAACACAACTACTAGTATCGTAAGGAGGTATAATTATATTCTGTTTCCTGTCATAACTTGGAGGGCTCAGCAACTCTCTCATTGGAAAATAATACTTACGTGAAATGAACAACACAGAAACCCAGACAGCAGCAAGAAATCGATGTCATATTTTCTCTTCCTGACCAGTTTGCCCTTCACTATACACTACACAGTGGGTACGGTGGGTCGGCTATAATGGAATAATGTGTACGGGTATAATAAATCAACCTAGTGACGCAACACGACAGGATCAGACAAAATAATGAACAAGACCTTCCTGGATATAAATATGAACCAATTACCCTGACTACCCTTGACACGGAGAGCTCAACATAACAGATGGACTGACTACATACATGGCCTGACGTCACTGTTGGCTGGCACTCACTAGCATTGTATTATTACTGTTACATACATGACAGCAGTGGCACGGTACCTGGGTCTGGGTCGGCGATGGCTGTGGTGGTGGAGGCAGCGAGGAGGAGGAGGGAGAAGAAGACCTGCTGCATATTGGAGAGGAAACGCCAGCTATGTAGACACTGGCCGGTGGTGTTCAATTGCTGAGAGTTGTACTACAGGCAGATGATGGTATTGGTGGTGGGACGTGGTAAGAGAAGAAGGTGGTTGTAGTTGTGTCTACTGATGATAATGTTCGATTTTGTCTACTGGAATTACTTCAGTTTTTTATATGTTTATTTTATTTTTTTTTCGACGCAAGGAAGTGTTCTACGTCTTTAGGTTCACGAGACTATAGTGCTGCTTTACATAACCTTCAGCTATTCCTCTAGGGGGCTATAAATTGGTTGTGAGGATTTTCATGTAGGTACTAACATTCACTGACACGTAAAAATATCTATGTGTTTTCCAATCTCTCACAGTGGATTGAGTTTTGATAGTTTATTTGGTAAGGGCGAAACAGATGTTATATATTGTTAGCTTTAAGTCCCTGATGAGTCTTTGATAGTGGAATATAATGTCATATATTTATTACCTGAGCAATATATTTACGTACATGTGATTGCTCATTATTGCAAAACATGATTGAATAACTGCTGCAGGCTGCTGGCGTGGACATTGTTTCATTCATTCTAAGCCTCACAGTATTCTAAACCATTTTACGTTGTCCTTGTATTTTACCCAAGAGTGATCAGGGAGGGTTTATGCACTTCTAAGCTGCCCAACATTGGAATAGCCTCAAACATTTCTAGAGAATCTTGTGGAGTAATGTTTCTCCTGTGTCTACAATTATTATTCCCTCTTGTATCATACTGGGAATGTAGCTAGAATTTACTGCACACACCAGTCCTTAGCCCGGCTATTAATTCAGTGCAGTACTTAAATTTTTGTTCAGGAGGCGAGTACAAGAAAAGGTGGGAAGAAAGCTGTTGTCTGCCTCATTTCACCCTTCCACTCCAAGTCTTATTTGATCCAAGTCTTGATATGGAATGGAGTTTCGTTGAGCTGGTGTGAGTGTTTTTCCCTTCAGAGTTAGTATACTTGGCTCGGGTTTCAGCCAGTCACTTGTCCCGTTTCCATGTTTTGTACAATCTGACATGACCACCACAATCACTCGATATATCCCGAGGAAAGATTTCAGAAATTGTGTTATCAAATTACTCTGGTGCTTACATTCCTCCTCGTTTGGTAAATGTTCACACACAATTTAACTTCAATATATTCACGTCAAATATTTTCTACACGGCTTCTCCAGGAAAGCAAGTTGAGCCCAAATATATTTTTACAAACAAATGGTTATGCAATTACCGTCTCAGTCGTAAATCCAAAATGTTTCTAGGCAGCTCTTGCTATGGATATTACTTTAAAAGATGGGCTTCAAGCATCTATAAAGCTGAGTCTGTTTTATGGTAATACAATACATTTTTACCTACAGTCACACAGGTGTCATTCGTTTTGTTACAGCCACGACCTGATACGCACAGTAATTTCTAACTATATAATCCTTCGTTAATAATTCACCCAAATTTTAGTGTGGAATACCGTAGCTAATGTATGTATGTTGTCATTACGTTATCAAGTGACATGTTTTCATAATTATAGTGGCGTCACATACTGTCCACACTTTATGTATCACTAACCATTTACATTGATGCTGTCATATTTCATTACTCCGAGGTGATACAGTTTTTAATTTTTTCAATGATAAATACGAGACAATTCCTACCTAAATGTCACTCGAACAGGTTGCGAATATAACTGTTATATCCACCAAATCAGTTTATACGCCAGTAACTAAAAACGAGCACTTCCATCAGTTAAATCCTTTAATTAAGTAGCAGGCAAATAGGTCCATGTTGGTTGCCATGGATCAGAGTTTAAAGTACCCATTGGCAGGTTGACTTTGCATTACCTTAGTTAAGAGATTCCACCACAGAGGCGAAGTGTTAATAATCTCATTCACCTTTTTGTCACATAAGTTATCATGGGTTCTAGTAAATCCGTGGCAAATTTGATTCACATTCACATAGCACACTACAAAATAATTAATCATCCTTCCATCTTGGCATACATCTCACGTAGTCCTTTCCAATCCACTTCACCAGACGGCATATAGACCGACATTCTTCCTCATCTTCAAAACCTATCTGGAAACTATATTATATGGTATCGAACTTGGCACCACAAACACAGTAGAATTCCGGGTCTCCTTATCTGTCTGTCTGTCCCGATCTCTCACACTATTGCCTTCAACCCGTCCCACCACGATGTGTCCACTTTCCTTCCTTGACGACAGCGGGTCGATAATGGTAATGGTGAATTCCGGACAGAGGTAAGACGAGACGAGTTCCATCAGACCACTTTGTTGTTAGTCACTTGAGGAAACACAACACAACACAACACAACACACCAACCACCGGCCACGTCGCAAACACATCTTTCCATCAATTAATCTTTTCCCTTCCACGTTCATCCAGTTTCTTTCCATTAATTAATCTTTTCTCTGCCACGTTCATCCAGTTTGCTCGTAGTGACTGTGAAACTACCCTGATGAAGTGTACACCTGCAGAGATGTGTCGCTCATATGGCCTAGGTTGGATTGGTGTAGACTGGTCTAATCCATACCATACTGTGAAGGCCTGGCTATAAACTTTCTCATTTCCTTTTTAGCCTTCCTTTTCAACACTACGTCACTCACACTGGTAAGTTTTGAGTAAGTCTTGATCTCTAATAGTATGTCAGGTTCCCGGGGAGGCCAAGGCTGGCATATGACACGTTATTTCTCACCGGGAAGGCCTGGGTTCACTCCTCACTTCTCATATCACTGGAAAATAAAGGAGGACAGTGTTAGGGTAATGTAGAATACAGATAGTACAAAAATACAGTCACATATCAGTTCAAATAGATACAATTAATTTCCTACACAATAACTGAGAGGATTTGATCTTTTATCTATTTGGTTGTGAACATTATAATTATATATTCGGAACCACAGAAAGAAGAATAAGCTTAATGTTGGTGCTTGAAGGACACTTTCCTGTAGCACTGGCCTGAAACAGAAGAGGATAATAATTGCACGACTGAAAACTTAAATTGCACGTTAGTCTTTAATTTCTCTCCGGCAGTCTGGGCAGTGATATCAGAGGAGAATGTCATCAGTTTGTGCCTTTCCAACCTTGCCTTTATATGAATAAAACATTGACTTCACTTTTACTGCTTGGAGATAGATAGATAGATAAATAGATTAATAGATAAATAGATAAATACATAGATAGATAGATAGATAAATAGATAGATAGTTAGATACATAGCTCGATAGATAGATAAATAGATGAATAGATAAATAGATAGACATATGAATAAATAGATAGATAAATAGATAGATAGATAGATAAATAGATAGATAAATAGATAGATAGATAGATACATAAATAGATAGATAGATAGATAAATAGACATACAGACAGACAACGCTACTACAGAAGATAATGAAACTAATTAAACTGGCTTTGCCCTTTGTCTTTATTATTAAAAATAATTACCCTCTTCCATCGTGGACTGAAATTTCTATTGAAGGTTATGGTAAAATTAGAGAGAGTTTTCAGTCATACAATTATTAATTACGTGCACTCATTCAGTTCTCAGATATTTCTTTACCTGTTGATATGGGTAAAATGAAGCTAGTCTTATTTTTATTTTTGTGGTCCATAATATAGTTTATTCTCGTCTACTTCAATACCTATTATACCCTGGCAGAAGGTAAAAAAAAGGAGAAGAAAAAAAGAGAAGAAGGGAAAAGAAAAGGGAGAGGGGGATGGAGGAGAAGGGAAAAGAAAATGGAGAGGGGGATGGAGGAGAAGGAAGATCAAAAGAAAAGAGAGTAACGAAAAGGAGATGGGAAAAAAATGGCAGTAAGAGCAAGCATCCCGTGGAACCAAAACAAACATTTACTGCACTTATAAACATCAACCCTTAATTGGTCATAGAACGTTTGAAACTGATATAATGTTGTAAAGTTTAATCTCTCTCTGGGTTAATGATCTCTCTCTCCATCTTCCTCTTTCTTTAATCTTTGATCATACTTTTGAAAATAATCTCTCTCTCTCTCTCTCTCTGTCTCTGTCTCTGTCTCTGTCTCTGTCTCTGTCTCTGTCTCTGTCTCTGTCTCTGTCTCTGTCTCTGTCTCTGTCTCTGTCTCTGTCTCTGTCTCTGTCTCTGTCTCTGTCTCTGTCTCTGTCTCTGTCTCTGTCTCTGTCTCTGTCTCTGTCTCTCTCTCTCTCTCTCTCTCTCTCTCTCTCTCTCTCTCTCTCTCTCTCTCTCTCTCTCTCTCTCTCTCTCTCTCTCTCTCTCTCTCTCTCTCTCTCTCTCTCTCTCTCTCTCTCTCTCTCTCTCTCTCTCTCTCTCTCTCTCTCTCTCTCTCTCTCTCTCTTTCCATTCCAATACTGTAATTTTCTCTTTCACTCCCTCGTCCTATCTCCTCCACTTGGACTCGGACTTCCTTCTCAACTATTCTTTTTTTTTTAAACTCTTTCCCTCCTCCATTCCCATTCTCTAATTACCTTTCCTCCAACCCTCAATCTCCCTCCCTCCCTCCCTCCCTCACCCCAACCCCCAGACCAATATTGCTCTCTCATCCAAATTCCTGTCTCCCCTCTCACCGTCTCTGGTTCCGTCTCCTGTCATCCAAGGTCCCGTTTCTCTCATCACTATTTCCTGGGCCTGAATTTTCTCACCTCTCAATTATTATCCTTCATATATTTTTTATCAATAATTATCTGTCTGTCTATCTACGTTTATGATTGATTTTTCTGACCTCTCAATTATTATCCTTCATATATTTTTTATCAATAATTATCTGTCTGTCTATCTACGTTTATGATTGATTTTTCTGACCTCTCAATTATTATCATTCATATATTTTTAATCATTTATCCGTCTGTCTATCTACGTTTATTATATCTATTTGATTGAATTTTCTCACCTCTCAATTATTATCCTTCATATATTTTTTATCAATAATTATCGGTCTGTCTATCTACTTTTATGATTGATTTTTCTGACCTCTCAATTATTATCCTTCATATATTTTTTATCAATAATTATCTGTCTGTCTATCTACGTTTATTCTATGTATATGCTTAATTTTTCTCACTTCCCTATTATCTTTTATGTATTTTAATTATGTTTCTGTCTATCATTCTATGTCTGTGTGTTTATCTCATCTCCTATTCATAGGTTTATTTTAGTTGTTGTTGTTGTTGTTGTTGTTGTTTGCCTCGTCCTCATATTCTTGATCTTTCGCACTTCTCCGTTTACATTATTTTAATCTTCATCTGTCTTTCGGTCTAA
The DNA here is from genome assembly GCA_033782935.1 of Petrolisthes cinctipes. Classification (NCBI taxonomy): domain Eukaryota; kingdom Metazoa; phylum Arthropoda; class Malacostraca; order Decapoda; family Porcellanidae; genus Petrolisthes; species Petrolisthes cinctipes. The sequence goes on from JAWQEG010007454.1 coordinate 17,950, forward strand.
GTTTTGTCTATATTTCTGTCTTTCTCTTCCTCTGCGTGTCTGCTTATCCATCTCTTCTATTTTGGTTAGTTTCTGTTCGTCTGTCTCTCATTTTTGTCTATCCATCTAATTTTCTATCTATTTATGTGGCAAGTATTCTATCTATATATATTTATTTAGGCCTATTTTTGCACGCACTCACTTAATCATTATATATTAAATACAAATATATATACTTTACCATTCTTTCTTTACTTCCATCATCATTCTTCACTTTCATTTCCCTCTCTCTCTCTCTCCATCTTCCTCTTTCTTTAATCATTGACCATACTTTCGAAGATATTCTCTCTCTCTCTCTCTCTCTCTCTCTCTCTCTCTCTCTCTCTCTCTCTCTCTCTCTCTCTCTCTCTCTCTCTCTCCATTCTACATTCCTTCTCTTCTCTTTATTCCTTTCACCTTCCCACGTACCACATTCTTTCTTACCGACCACGAGTTCCTTCACCCACTTTCTATCGCCTCTTTTGCCACTCCTCCTTTCTTACTCCAATAGTTTCTCCCGAGTTACTCTTTCCTTCCTCTCTCTCTCTCTCTCTCTCTCTCTCTCTCTCTCTCTCTCTCTCTCTCTCTCTCTCTCTCTCTCTCTCTCTCTCTCTCCTCAACGATGCCACTCCTCTTCTTTCACTTTCCTTCTTATTATCCTTCCTTCCTTCCTTCCTTCCTTTCCTCTGTTCCTCGAGTTCTCCTTCTCTTATAATTATCTGTTTCTCCTCGTATACTTGCCTTTTTTGTTTTGGTTCCCTTGTCCTTCCTTTCCTTACTTCTATCTTTCCTCCACAAGTTACTTTATTTTCTCTTGTCTGTATTTCTCCTTCCCTCCATTCCCTTACTTTTAATCTTACACCTTCCTCTTCACTTATTCTTTCCTCCACATGCCTCTTTCTTTATCATTGTCTCTATTTTTCTTTCCTCCATTCCCTTACTTTTAATCTTACACCTTCCTCTTCTCTTATTCTTTCCTCCACAATTAAGCTACTTTATTTAATCTTGTCTCTATTTCTCTTCCCCCAATTCCCTTACTTTTAATCTTACACTTTCCTCTATACTAGTTATCTTTCTTACCCTACCCTGTATTTATATCTCTCACTCTTCTTCCCCCTCCTCCTTCTCCTTCTCCTCCTTCTCCTTCTCTTGTTATTTTCTACCATCCACGGCTTTGTTCAATCTTCATCCCTCCTTGTTTTCTACCTGCCTCTTGACGCTAATCATCTTTATTCCTTTTTCCTCATTACAACCTTCCCCCCTCTCCCTCTCCCTCTCCCTCCCCTCTTACTCTTAATTCTACAATGAGTTATTTATCTTGTGGTGTTTGTTGGTAAATCTGGAGCAACTAAATCCTCCAAACTATTCCATGCAACAGAACATCATTATTTTTGCTCTTCTGGTCCTGTTTCCTAGCATATACTTTGGAGGAATCAAGGCACTCCAATGTAACAAAAAAGAATTATACCACCTTAAGGGGAGATATTATACTCTTGTTGATAAATTGGAAGAGGAGAAGGAGGAGAAGGAGAAGGAGGAGGGGGAAGAAGAGTGAGAGATATAAATACAGGGTAGGGTAAGAAAGATAACTAGTATAGAGGCTACTGATTCCTCCTAACTATACCAGAAAAAATAAATAAATAAATAAACAGACGCCCTCAATGGTACTAATAGAGGATCTGTTGTTTTCGTGGCAGAGTTTGGAGGAATCAGAAACCTTCAAAATCACCAACAACAATATAATCTCCCCTTAAGCGTATCATTAATTTTTAAGTGCAAAAGCTGTTGCTCATGTTTTCGCTTAGATATTTATTAAAGTCTTTATTATTTCTTGTTGTCATTTTTTCTTGGCCCTAAACAGCATCATAATGACAAGATGGGAAATCAATAGAAAAATAGAAAAATCGTCAGTTGTTGTAGTTTCAGGAAAGAAATCTCTCTGTATCTCACACTTCCTCTGTAACTTCCCATGTCTCCTTCTCTCTTTCTCTATACCTTTCCTTTTCTGTCTCTCCTTTTTCTCACTCTCTGACTTTATCTTTCTCTGTTTTTTTTCTCTCTTTCTTTCTCTAACTCTTTCGTTCTCTCTCTTTTTCTCTTTCTCGTGCTCTTTTTCTCTCTCGTTCTCTACTGTCTCTGTCTGTCTGTCTGTTAGTTTGTCTGTCTATCTCCCCTCACCTTCAACCTCTTCCTAGTCTATCTGTCTGTCTGTCTGTCTGTCTGTCTGTTTTTCCTGTCTCCTCTCATCATTGACCTCTTTCTATTCTGTCTATCTGTCTGTCTGTCTGTCTGTCTGTCTGTCTGTTTTTCCTGTCTCCTCTCACCCTCGATCTCTTCCTCGTCTGTCTCTCTGTCTGTCTATCTGTCTGTCTGTCTATCTGTCTGTCTGTCTGTCTGTCTGTCTGTGTGTCTGTTTTTCCTGTCTCCTCTCACCCTCAACCTCTTCCTAAGTTATAAAGTATTCACTCCCCTCCTTTCCTCGTCCTCCTTCCCTTTGACCCTGACCATCTTCCTTACAAATTTCACCTTACAGTCTTCCTCCTCTCCTCCTCCAACTCCTCCTACTTCTCTGTCTTCTTCCTCCTCTTCCTTCTCAGTCTTCTTCTTCCTCCTACTCATCCTTCTCAGTCTTCTTCTTCTTCCTCCTCCTCCTCCTCCTCTTCTTCCTCCTTTTTCCTCCTTCTCCTGCCCATTCTCTTCTATTTTCCTCCTTCACCTCCTCCATTCGTTCCTTATTTATTCCTCCTCTCCTCCTCCTCCTCTGACTCCATCCGTTCCTTCTCTTCCTCCTCCTCTTCCTCCTCCTCTTCCTCCATCCGTTCCTTCTTTTTTCCTCCTCTTTCTCCATCCGTTCCTTCTTTTTTCCTCCTCTTTCTCCATCCGTTCCTTCTTTTTCCTCCTTCTCCTCCTCCATCCGTTCCTTCTTTTTTCCTCCTCCTCCTTCTCTTCCTCCTTTCACGCTTACTTGCTCAACCCTCTTACATTTCCCTTCTAAGTGCCTAATTTTTCACATCCTTCCTACACTCCTTTTGCAAGTTTCATTGTCGTGTTCTCTCTTTTGTCCATTCTCGCTCGACCTTCATTTATCTCCCCTACCCTCCTCCCTTCCTTCCTTCCTTCCTTTCTTTCACGTATTCTTTCCTTCCTCCTAAAGTCACACACCAAGTATCCAATTATTCCTGTCCTTTAACTTTCTTCTCTATCACTCTAACAATTCCATATCCTCAACATTCACAGCTATATCCTTTCTTATTATTTCTATTTCATTATCTATGCACTTAGTCTAGTCAACATTTTTCCTTTCTTCCTGACCTGCACTAACTCCATCTCTTCCACCTCACCTTAACATCTGCATTCACCGTATACATATCTTTCTCTTATCTCATATCATAACTTATGCCTTCAGTCTATGAACGAGAACACTGATCCATTTGGATATCTTTGCTTGAGCTGTGTATGCATGTGCTTGACTCGCTCACTGACTTCCATTTTATTCCTTTTCTGTTTTCTTCTTCCCCCGGCTCCTCTATCTCTCTCTTCATTATGTCCTCTTCTTCCCATCCTCCTCTTTCCCTTATTCATCTTTCTATCTTTTCATAATTTCCTTTATTCATCTTTCTATCTTCTTCTCACCACTTCCTTTATGCATCTATCAATCGTTTTCTTCTCGTCACTTTCCTTATTCATCTTTTTATCTTTTCCTTTTCGTCACTTCCCTTATTCATCTTTCTATCTTCTCCTTCTCGTCATTTCCCTTATTCACTTTTCTATATTCTCCTTTTCATCACTTCCCTTATTCATCTTTCAATCTTTTCCTGCACATCACTTCCTTTATTCATCTTTCAATTTTTTCCTTTTCATCACTTCCATTATTCATCTTTCAATCTTTTCCTTCTCGTCACTTCCCTTATTCATCTTACTATATTCTCCTTCTCATCACTTCCCTTACAGTTCTTTCAATCTTCTCCTTCTCGTCATTTCCCTTATTCATCTTTCTATCCTCTCCTTCTCGTCATTTCCCACTTCACTCGTTTCTCTCCTTCTTGCTATATTCACTTCACTCACCTTTTTACACCCTTCGAAACCCTTGCAACTTTCATTCCCAGATTTTCTTTTTGCCCCATTCCAAATCTTTAATTCCATTTATATCTGAATAGGTCAATTTTTCCTCGTACTCAGTCCTAACTTTGGCACATTTCTCTTTCTATGAAGCTCGTTTCTGTATTTTCACACTAGTCCCTCATTAAATTTCTCTTGTTGACGCATTTTGTCCTGTTTCACACATAACATTTTACTCACTCACCCACAATCTCTCTCTCTCTCTCTCTCTCTCTCTCTCTCTCTCTCTCTCTCTCTCTCTCTCTCTGCATTTCGTATCCATCTATCCATTCGCTTTTCTTATCGATTATCACCTCTGCCAACGAGAACTTTGAGAAGTTATGTTTTTACCTCCTTCAGTCAGTCAGTCAGTCAGTCAGTCAGTCTGTAAACATATCTCTAAGTTATTAATAGATTTACACAAACATTAGTAGGCTGAAAGGATTTGAGCCAAGGAAGAGGTGATTACATTTTGGAGATAAAGCACAAAGAGAGGTATGAGACCAATCGTGTCCCATAGCTATTAAGTATAAGGGTAAAAAATATATGTTAGAATAATATGTATTAGTATATGTGATAGTATAATTTCACGAGAAGCAATCTTTTGGAGGAGAGGATGCCCAACATTATAGGAGGTTTGCTTTGCTCAACACTCTGCTGTTTCTTACTTTATCATTTATCATATTATTCATTCTTTTCCTATTAATGTTCAGTCTTGTTTCCTCCCAGCATTTCTCTCAGTATATCCTCTACACATTTCTCTCAGTATATCCTCTACACATTTCTCCCATTACTTTTCCTATACCGTATGTCAAACTTTCTTTTCTACATCACTTTCATTACTGTTTTCATTCCTAGTTTTATTTCTATTCCTCTCATTTTAGGAAGCATTACCTGTAGTGATGTGGGCAATGATTTAAGGGTTTTGGCGCCCATTTGGCATCAGCCACTCCCTTTCAGTTCTTCAAATGACTCTCTTTTCTTTCTATGTCTTTCCTGCTTTCTATGTCAATTCTCTATCAACTTCTCCTGGCGCTAAATGACCTCGCTGATGCGGCGCCTAATATCAATCAATCAATCGTTATCTCTGTGTTTTGCCTACGTCTTTCTTCCTGTATTTCTCTCCTTCAATCCGCTGCAATCTGCTGTACAGTAGGCGGCAGAAGTCCTATCGCCTGCCTCACTTGCTTCACCAAGAAAAGCAGTGTTTATGGACTCGAGAAATACGCACGTTTTCTACACTTAATAATATCGAGTCTATGAACATCGCGTGCCTCGGTGAAGCAAGTGAGGCGACAGGAGTTTTGCTGTACAACTAGTGAATCCGCTCTGCATTTGGTGTAAGGTTGCCAGATTATCATTCACTGGGTATGGTGGTAGTTCTGGGTCTCACTGAATCCACGCAAAATCATATCAATTTCACACAGTTGTTCGAAGGTTTACCTCCCTCCCATTCTCTCTCTCTCTCTCTCTCTCTCTCTCTCTCTCTCTCTCTCTCCTTACCTTACTCATTCCTACCCCTTCTCTTTCTCTCTGTATGTTCTCGCCCCCCCCCCCCCCGTGTGTGTGTGTGTGTGTGTGTGTGCAGGGATCAAACGTTATTTTGCTCAAGATAAGTGGAAATCTCTTGGGGTAAAAGGCGATCTATTTTAAAGTGGGTAATACACTTTTGGTAAATCTGGAGCAAATGATTCCTCCAAATTTTTCCAGGCAACAACAGGAGACCATTATTTTTGTTCATCTGGTCCTGTTTTCTGACATACTTTGGAGGAATCAAGACACTCCAATGTACCAAAAGTGTATTAACCTCTTAATTAAAGTGCCTGTGTACACCACTTTCACACTTAATTAATATTTACTTTGTTTTCACACTTTTCTTCTCTTCACTCGTTCTTTCACACTTAAGTCACGTTTACCTTGTTTTTATCACACTTTCCTTCTGTTCATTCATTCTTTTATGCTTATATATTTCACACTTTCCCTCTCTTCACACTTCCCTTATTTTTATCACACTTTCCTTCTATTCATTCATTCTTTTATGCTTATATATTTCACACTTTCCCTCTCTTCACAATCACTTCACACTTCCCTTATTTTTATCACACTTTCCTTCTGTTCATTCATTCTTTTATGCTTATATACTTCACATTTTCCCTCTCTTCACACTCACTTCACACTTCCCTTGTTTTCATTTTTTCCTTCTCGTTAATTATTCTCTCATTCTTACATCGCACTTTTTCTCTCTTCACATTTTCACTTTCCACATTTTTTCTCTCTTCATGTATTCCTTATCTATCACACTTTTTTTCTGGGCACTCTATCTCTTCACATATTTTTTCACGTTCCAATCGCACTTTTCAATCTTTTAATTTTTTTTTTTTTTTTTTTTTTTTTTTTTTTTTTAAAGTTCATCACATTTTTCTTCAAACTTTCCTTTCTTTCATTCGTTCCTCTACATTTTTCCTCCTCACTTTTCTTCAAACTCTCCTTTCCTTTACACAGTACTTTATATTTCTTCTTCACGTTCTTCTTTTTCAAACTCTTCTTTATTTCACACAATTCCCTACAATTATTATCCTTCACACTTTTCTTCATGCTTTACTTTCCTTCACACTTTTTTTTACTATATCTCTATTTTCCTTCACACTTTCCTTTCTTTCATAATTATAAACCCCTATAAATATCCTTCACACTTTCCCTCACACTTTTTTCCTCTACTTCCATTTTCCTTCACACTTCCTTTCACTTTTTTTTTTTTCTTCTCGCCGACGCTCTTTCCAACCCTCTTTCCTCTCTCCTTAACTATTATTTCACCTCTCTTCCCTCCTGTCTTTTTCCTTTCTTTCTATCTATTCCTATTTTTTTCATAACCATTCCTTCCTACTTCTTTCTCGAATTCTTTGCTCCTTCTTCTCTTTTTTTCTCACCCTTTTCCCTCTCTTCTTTCTACTTCATTTTCTACACATCATCTTTTCACTTTTTTTTAATATCGTCTGCCTAGCTATCACTCTTCTTTATTATTTTTTGCTTACTTCCTCCTCCTCCTCCTCCTCCCCTTACCCTTTCTAAATATTTTTTTCTCAATATAATCAACTCCTGTTCTCCTTTAGTTGCTCTTTTCATCCTTTCTTAACCACCTCCTTCCTGCCTCCTGTCCTCCATTTGGTCTACTCTCTCTCTCTCTCTCTCTCTCTCTCTCTCTCTCTCTCTCTCTCTCTCTCTCTCTCTCTCTCTCTCTCTCTCTCTCTCTCTCTTCTTCTAAGCCTTTTGTCCTCCTGTTCTCTAGCTCCTTTCCTCACCTCTTTTCTCTCCCCTTTCTTCTCCTATTCTTAATTGTGTTCTGGCCCTCTCTGCTTTATCCCTTCCGTTCCTTGTCTAGCTGCCGACCTCTCCTCTTTCTTCTCCTTTCTCCTTTTTTAAATTCTCCTTCCTCCTTCTACTTCATTGTATTTCTTTATTCCTTCTCCTCCTCGTCTTCCTTTTATTCCTTTTCCATCCACTTTCTTTTCTTACTCTTCCTTATCCTCCTCCTACTTCATTGTATTTCCTTATTCTTCCTTCTCCTCGTCTTCCTTTTATTCCTTCTCCACTTTCTCTTCTTACTCTTCCTTCTCCTCCTTCTCCTCCTCGTCTTCCTTTTATTCCTTCTCCACTTTCTCTTCTTACTCTTCCTTCTCCTCCTTCTCCTCCTCGTCTTCCTTTTATTCCTTCTCCACTTTCTCTTCTTACTCTTCCTTCTCCTCCTTCTCCTCCTCGTCTTCCTTTTATTCCTTCTCCACTTACTCTTCCTTCTCCTCCTTCTCCTCGTCTTCCTTTTATTCCTTCTCCACTTTCTCTTCTTACTCTTCCTTCTCCTCCTCTCATTAGCCGGTTATGTCTCCCGTAACTTCCTCACTTCCTTTTGCTTCCCGCCTTCTTTCTCTTCCATCGTTCACTCCAAATCTTTTTCTTTCTAACCTTTCTCTGCGTCCCCTCTCTTCTCCTCTTCCATCACAGCCACAACATCTTCCTTCTCTTCTTCCTCCCAAACCTCATTTTCATCCTTTTACTCCATTGCATTCCTTCCATTTTCTCTCTCAACTCATCTTATTTAAAAATGGAAACTATCATAATGGTTAATCACTTGGAGAGCTATTAAATCATTGTTGACTTGTACATGGATTCTAAAACTGATGTTCTTGCTTAACAAATCCTTTAACAATGTACGATGATGCAAAGAAGTCAGTCGCATGTGCTTACTGTGATTTCCAAAAGATATCCCTTAAGTTTCTGCAATACAAAGCAAACCACTCTCACTCGGTATTACAGGAAACATACATACACAACAGATTTGAAGACTGGTTTACTGAGCTCCAGCATCTTAAATACTGCGTTCAATAAAGTCTCCTTAAGGTGGTAATTCTTTTTTGGTACATTGGAGTGCCTTGATTCCTCCAAAGTATGCTAGGAAACAGAACCAGAAGAGCGTAAATAATGGTGCTCTGTTGCTCGGAATAGTTTGGAGGATTCAGTTGCTCCAGATTTACCAACACAGAACTTCCCCCTTAATACAGAAAAGATATATAGACAAACTGGAAAGAGTACATACAGCCTCGAGTTACGAAAATTATCCTATGGCAGCAAAACAAACCCTATGAAGAAAAACGTAAGTAGTTAAACTAATTCAGCTTTTCCAAATGTAGAATGCGAAGCTATCAAAGAGAAGTTGGTATTCTTCGAGGGGTTGATAACTTAAACCTAAGCATATATTTTTACATTTACCAGTCAAGAGAAACAACGAATACAAAAATAATATCAAGCGATGCCACACTAACGAGGCCATACATGTAAAGTAGTTCTTCTTCAGTCGCGAAGTGAATATATGGAACGCATTCCCTAGTACCGTCGTAGCAAGTAATACCAAAGAAACGTTTACAAACAGAATGGATAAATAACTAACAGCGAATCCTCAATTTAATTACGTTAATCCGAATGATTATGTTAATCTCACTGCAAATAATATATATCACAAACAAGCAACGCCAATGAGGGGGTAGCCCGGCTGAGGTCTTCTAGGGTCCCGGGTGTGTAGTGACCATTTGGGATTATTTTTCATCACCAGTGGTACAGTTGCGATAAAGAGTTCCTGTATCCCATTTCTTACCTCACTACCCTACTCCTAGACCAAATGTGGAAACTCAGTCGCCAATCACGTCGCCTGTCGTTACAAAGCGAAAATATCTTCATTCATACAGATGTTCACCACTACTGCAAAGCTGATACATTTGGTCTAGGGGTAGGGTAGTGATGTAGGAAAGGGTATACAGGAACTCCTTTTCGCAACTGTACAACCTCCGTGGGACAGTCAGTGTGAGGCGGCTGGACGTATGTACACTCGTAATCCAAAATTTGTATCCAGGTCTTGTTGAAGTTTCGAATCAGTTGACATACTATAGTAAAACAATTACAACATGCTTATCCTGTTTCATATTTGTTTGAGCTCGCTAAATCACGCTTATCCTGTTTCATATTTGTTTGAGCTCGCTAAATTAATACTCGATCAGGCCATTCGAAGCAAGCCTGGATACATATTTTGGATTGCAAGTGTACCCATAAACATTAATAAATCAGGCCCCTTCGTAGTGGGCACCGAGGCAAATACCAGTGATGTATTGGGATAACATGGGAGTTGTGAGACCTCAAAGACATTCACTCCTTTTGAACTGAACTCTGATTAGCAGTGGCTCTCTTCCCACGCTTGACAATCAGTGCAGGTTGAGCCCCAAAGACAGTTACATCCAATTCCCTTGACCTTGGTTACATCCACAAATACAATCTACACTACACGACTAATACCCACACATGCAAGGTGTCAGGAAGTATCAAATTTTTATATGCGTTAATTTCAGCTCGGTTTTTGTTTAATTCAGAATAATGGACATAGTTTATAGTGCTTTACCAGCTTTCCTATATAAATTCTATGCAAGTTTGTACATACTACATGGTATCTTTTTTCATCCTGTCAGCTACGGCTAGTGGGAGTGGTGGGTAGGGAGAACCTTTCTTCTTAACTACACTTTCTCTCTTCTAGCAGATATCGTAACATAGATTACCCAAGTAGCCATGAAAGGATCAGCAGGTCTGTTGCTGTTTGAATGTTCTTTGTATTCCTCCGCCTCTTCTTCCTCCTCTTCCACCTCTTCCTCCTCTTCTTTTTCCCTCGTGTTTTCCCCTTCCTTCCATTCTGTACTTCCATTATTTCTATTTCACAACCCTTTCAATAACATCATCATTACCCCTCCTATCATTACCTCCAGAGTTTCCATTAACACCACCACCATCATACTATCAACACCATCATTCTATCACCATTATCACTATCCTCCACATCACCACCAACCATCACTACCATCATCACTATCCTCCCCATTACCACCAACCCCACTACCACCACCACCATCATACTATCAACACCATCATTCTATCACCATTATCACTATCCTCCCCATCACCACCAATCCCACTACCATTCCCATCACCACCATCATCACTACCATCATCACTATCATTCCCATCACCACCAATCCCACTACCACCACCACCACCATCATACTATCAACACCATCATTCTATCACCATTATCACTATCATCTCCCTCACCACCAATCCTACTACCATCACTACCATCATCACTATCCTCCCCATCACCACCAACCCCACTACCATCACTACCATCACCACCAACTTCACTACCATCACCACCAACCGCACTACCACCATCACCATCATCATCATCATCATCACCATCACCACCACCATCATTCTCACCAACCGTGGCATAATCCTTTCTTACCTCTCTTCTTTTTCCATAATTAATCTCCCTTCCTCGTCTAATTCCCCTTCATTTTTTCCCTTTCTTCTTCCACCTCCTTAATCCTCTCTCCTGTACTTTCTTCTCCATTTTACAATTTAATATTCCATTCCCAAATTAAGGTCTTATTAATCTGATCCCAGAGCCTATGTTTGGCCCTGAGTGGTTAGTTGGTGATGGTGGTAGTGGTGGTAGGGGTGGTAGTGGTGGTGGTATTGGTGGTGGTGGTAGGGGTGTGTGGAATGGTGGTAGGGGTAGTGGTGGTAGTGGTGGTAGGGATAGTGGTAGTGGTGGTAGGGATAGTGGTAGTGGTGGTAGTAGGAGTGGTGGTGGTGGTGGTGGTAGTGGTAAGGGTGGTGGTGATAATGGTGATGGTGAAAATTGTGATTGGAGTAGTGGTGGTAGTGGTAATGTTGGTGGTGGTGGTGGTGGTGGTGATGGTAAAGTTGGTGCCTTGATTCCTCCAAAGTATGCCAGGAAACAGAACCAGAAAAGGAAGAATAATGGTTTCCTGTTGCTTGGAATAGTTTGTAGGAGGATTCAGTCGCTCCAGATTTACCAACACAAAACTTCCCCCTTAATTAATCTGTGTTGGAAGAGGTTGGTGAAGACGCTGGTGGTGAGGTTGATATGAGTGGCTTCTGTGATAATGTTCAGGTTGATCATAATCATAGTGATATTGATGTGGTTTTGTTGATAAACTTCCGACAGCGATAATAGCAGTGGTTCTTTTAGTAATAATAATAATAATAATACCAGAAATAATAATAATAATAACAATACCAGAAATAATTAATAATAATAATACCAGAAATAATAATAATAAAAATAATACCAGAAATAATAATAATAATAATAATAATAATAATAATAATAATAATAATAATAATAATAATAATAATAATAATAATAATAATAATAATAATAATAATAACAATATTACTGTCATAACTATTATCATTATCATTATTATTATTATTATTATTATTTTATCATTATAATATATCATTATAAGATGCAGATGAATATATTTTCATATAATTCTCACCGACACTCCATTTACGTTTATGAAGTAGGAAGTAATTAATTTAAGCAAAGTGTGCTGTGTAAATGGCCATGTGAGTAACGTAAACCCAGACCTTGTATGACGAGGTAGATGGGTGTTCATTACCTTTATAGTTACATCCTCCTTGGTAGTCATGCATTTTAAACACCTTCTCTCCCCCTTCTCCCTTTCTCTCATTTTTTTCTCTTTCACTCTCTTTCTCTCCCTGTTCTCACTTTCTCTCCTTTCTCTCCCTTTTCTCCCTTTCTCTCATTTTTTTCTGTTTGACTCCCTGTTCTCTCCTTTTCTAAGTTTCTCTCCCTTTTCTCATTTTTTTCACTTTCTCTCCCTTTTCTCTTTTCTCTCCCTTTTCTCAGTTTTTCTCCCTTTTCGCATTTGCTCTTCCTTTTCTCACTTTCTCTCCCTTTTCTCACTTTCTCTCCTTTTCTCCTTTCTCTCCTTTTCTCACTTTCTCTCCCTTTTCTGACTTTCTCTCCCTTTTCTCACTTTCTCTCCTTTTCTCACTTTCACTGGCTCAATCTCGCTCACTCACTCTCTTTGTCCCTCCCTATCTTCCTTTCTCCTTCCCACCACCCTCCCTTTCTCTGTTTCCCAGACTCTTGCCTTTCTCTCCCTCCCCCCTCTCTGTCTGTCTGTCTGTCTGTATCTGTATCTCTCATTTTTCAAACATGACCGTGTACACATGACGTAAGATTTATATGCCTGTAAAATATCCTCAACTTTATTATCATGAAAGGCACCAAGCATCCTACATCACACTACATATAAATGGAAATAGTCTGCTGAAGTTACCCTTATAAAAACTATAAAAAAAAAATTCAGGAAACATAACATATATTTCTACTTCACTGAGGAAGGCCAATTATAAACTTCAGTAGTGTTGTGTTAGATTTCAGCCACTATGATAGGAAGTCGACTGAAACTAGGACAAGACAACAGAAGATTGACAAGGAGTATCAGGACACAGGAGGCGGAAGAAACATAAGAGGATTAGCGAATATCAGCCCGGGCCTTGGGTTGGGTCAGGGTGGGGTCGAAATGGAAGTGATGGAGGCAGAGAAGGAGAAGAAACAGAGAGGGAAGGGAAGGAGGAAGGGAGGGAGGGACGTTAGGACAATTAAAGAGGGAGAATGTAATGAGAAGATAGCAGGAACAGGGATGGGATGGGAAGAAAAAAGTGATCGAATTTTTTTTAAAGAAATGTTAAGAGAGATAGGTGAGTGAAATGGTACTTCGTAAAAGGAGTACAGAAAGGAATGAGTGAGATGGGAGGAAGGGTGTGAAGGTAAAAGTAAAGAGTTAGAGGGATAAGAAACTTGGAAAGATTATGAGAAGGATCGAAGAAGGAGGGTGGAGAGAATGAGGAGATGAGAAGAGAAGAAGAAGAAGGGAGTACAGAAGAGAATATGAAGGTGAAACTGGAAGAAAGGAAAGAAATATGAAAGGAAATAAAAGGAAAGGAAAATGAAAGGAAATTGAAAGAGGGAGAATGAGGTCCCGGAGGTTGAGGGAAAAAAGTGTGGATGGACGGAGGAAGGTGGAAGGAGAGTAGCCTAAATGAGGAAGAGAGCCCAGATAAAGAATGAAATGAATGACAGATAGAATGGATGGCAGGCAAAGGCGAAGTTCATTAGTTCCTTCCCTCTAAACAAATCACAGTCCTGATGTCCAAGGTGGTGGCGATGGGAAGACACTGGTGGGGAGACAGACGCACTTTTTATAACAGCGACGGGAGAGTGATTGAGGCAGAGTGAGCGAGAGAGAGAGAGAGAGAGAGGAGAGGGTTGTGGGCTAAATCTCATCTTTTTTCTTTGGGTGGTGCGTGGTTGGTTGGTTGGGTATTGATCTCCCTTCTATCTGTGACCCCCTGCTAAGTGAAAGACGATCATAGGACACCTCCCCGAACCACACACTATCCTTAATCCTCTCTATCCCCACTCACTCAATGTGTATCCACTGTCTTCAACGTTTTACTCATTTACCCACTCACACGCCCACTGTCCCTAGTCTTTTACCCCTCCACACACTCATAATGTCCTTAATCTTTTACTCATTTATTCACACACACACACACACACACACACACACACACACACACACACACACACACACACACACACACACACACACACACACACACACACACACACACACACACATACTGTCCCTAATCCTCTACCCCGACACATACAATATATATTCACTGTAATAAACTTTTCAATCATTCACCCTCTCACACACCGAATGTCCCCAATCCTCTACACCCACACTCCTCTAGAGACCCACACTCACTCATTTTGTCCTCCACCTTTTACTCATTCAATGCCCACTCACACATCCACCACTGTCCCCTATCCTCTACCCCCACACAACCAATATGTATTCACAGATATCAACTCTTCATTCATTCATATCATCAGCCTCTCACACACCCACAGTTCACATCCCTCTACCTCCACACACCCAATGCGGATCCTGTGTTTTCAGCTCTTTTCTCATTCATTCACTTCGTTATTCACTCACTGCTCTCAGTTCTATTTACCCCCATACACACTCAACACCCACTCCCCCTTTTCACCCTCTGTGTTTTTATTATCACCCTCTTTTCACTGAACTAGATACACCAACTTTCCTAAGCTATCACTCATACTTACCATCTATCCACTGCACCGAATTCTTCACTCATACTCATCACGCATCCAGTCTCCTAAACTCTTCATTCATCTATACATTAACTAACTCACCCACTTTCCAAGCCGGTTACGCCCAAACTTACCAAATATCCACTGTCTCCAATCATCCAACCCTACGTTACTCTCTCCTTCTACAAATCAGATGATGTACCCAAACTCATGCATCTATCTACTGTTTTTATTCTTCCACTCATTCCCCCTCTTAACCAGGTCCAACCACTTTCCTTCTTCACCCTCTTTCCGCTCAATCATGCACTCTTTCCTACCCACTCAATCATTCTTTTCTAAACATTCCTCCTGTTTATCCCTACTCTTACCTCCAACTTTCCTCGCATCCTGCCCCCCTTTCTTCCCTTTCTCTGTTTCTTTGTCCTCCGAAGCAATACCCAAATACCCACTTTCTTCGCATCCTTTCTCCTTTTCAACCATTCTCTCTCTCTCTCTCTCTCTCTCTCTCTCTCCTCTCTCTCTCTCTCTCTCTCTCTCTCTCTCTCTCTCTCTCTCTCTCTCTCTCTCTCTCTCTCTCTCTCTCTCTCTCTCTCTCTCTCTCTCTCTCTCTCTCTCTCTCCCTCCTCCCAATTACACACATACTTCTTTCCTTCCTTTTTCTCTATCCCCTTTTCATTCATACACACAAAGAAATATACACACATACACACACACACACATACCCTCACCCTCTGTACCTCCTTTCCTTTCAGTCCCAAAGCTCTCCTATTCCAACCACAACAAACCCCCCCCCCCCCTCCTCCCCATATCCCTTTCCTTGGACCACAACATCACTTGTTTATACAAACTAACCAATTCTCTGTACGATGTGTAGGGCCAATCCTTGCGCTCCACAATTTATCTCCTCAACCACTTACAATATTCAGTAGTGGTCAGTGGTAGGCCCACTTCAATGCTGCCCACCACCACCACCACACACACACACACACACACACACACCTACCCCACTAGACACACATACATACACACAAACACACATACGTACAGTTGCCACCAAAATTTTCGGGACACTACCAGCTACCACACTAGACACACACATGCACACACACACTCTCGTACCACACTAGACACACACATACACACAAACACATATTCGTACCACACTAGATACATACACACTAAACACACTACACACACACACACGTCCGTTGCTGCCGAATGATATTAATTAAGGTATACCTTTTATCCTACGGTGGTGTGTCAGTGTATCCGTGTAATATCTCTAAACCATTCAGTGTCTCACATTCAGACAGGCCTCGTTTTTTCCATCAGACATTATTGCATTAAGGAGAGAGTATACTTTTGGTGCATTAGAGCTCTTCAATTCCTCCAAAGTATGCCAGGAAACAGAACCAGATTAACAAAGATAAAGGTGGCCTGTTGTTTGAAATAGTTTGGGGGCATCATTATCTCCCAAAAGGCCAAAGCTATACCCTCCCCTTTATGGGACAAATTCTCATGTACGAATTCGAGGGCCATTGATACCTCTAAACTATACCGGAATGCATCCTAATAAGTCTAGGATATGTATTTAGCTTAAGGAAGGATTATTTTGTTTGCAGTTTGGTTGGCAACAGATTCCTCCAAAGTATACCAGGAAACAGAACCAATGACTAAATATAATACTATCCTGTTGCTTGGAATAGTTAGGAGGAATCATTTACTACAGATTTACCACCACCACCACCAACAACAACAGCGTACTATAATATACCTCCTTAAGGACCCTGTGATCGTCTACGAGAATTGGGGGCTTCTGTTTCCTCCTGACTATGCCACGAAACAAGCTCCTTCCATATGGGTGGTGTTTCGTGGCAATATTTGAAGGACTCATTAACCTCCAATTTTCCGACTGCAACACAGGGTCCCTTAAGGCGGTGGTAATTCTTTTTTGATACATTGGAGTGTCTTGATTCCTCCAAAGTATGCCAGGAAACAGGACCAGAATAGCAAAATAATGGTGTTTTGTTGCTTGGAATAGTTTGGAGGATTCAGTTGCTCCAGAATTGCTAACACAAGACTTCACCCTTAAGTAATGAGGTAATCACTCATGAACGATTTAGACTTTAGAGGATAACTGACTACTCCAGACAATACTACAAAATAGATCTGTCACTCCTACACTCGAGATTCTCTGCTTCATAACACATATTTTAGTAGAAAAAATCAGTAAATATCCAATTCTGTCACATAGATTCATCCCTCAAAAGTTGTGTGGGATATTGGGATTCCTGAGATGACAGTTATTGCTCATATAATTTGTTCCGACTTGCAGAGGATATGCAAATTTCAAAAGTTCGCTCACGTGTAACTCTTTTTTTTTTTTTTTTTTTTTTTTTTTTTTTTTTTTTGAGGGAAAGGAGATGAAACTTATAAATTCTATCATTCATAAAGTTTTCAAGATTACCAAGATATAATTCCGGCCGAGAGATCGCGTCTCGCCTCAGGGAAAAATGATTTATTGAA
Organism: Petrolisthes cinctipes; assembly: GCA_033782935.1. Classification (NCBI taxonomy): domain Eukaryota; kingdom Metazoa; phylum Arthropoda; class Malacostraca; order Decapoda; family Porcellanidae; genus Petrolisthes; species Petrolisthes cinctipes. The sequence continues at coordinate 35,150 of JAWQEG010007454.1, forward strand.
AAATTGTATTGGTTTTAATTTATTTCACGAACATATTGCAAGTTGTCCTAACGAAATAATAAATTTTAAGCTATCGGGATATTGGAGGCAACTGATTCCTTCAAACTGTGCTATGAAACAAACTACATAAGGTACACTCGCAATCCAAAATTTGTATCCAGGTCTTGTTGAAGTATCGAATCATTTGACATACTAGTGAACCAATTACAACGCTTATCCTGTTTCATATATGCTTGAACTATAGCTTAATACTCGATCAGGCTATTCGAAGCAAGCCTGGATACATATTTTGGATTGCGAGTGTACTTTAGTTTCTTGGAATGATTTAAAGTAATCATTCATCGCTCCATATTTCCGACTATGCATTCAACTTCCTAAGGGGATAGAACAGTTATGGTACATGTAGAGCAACTTAATCCTCCAAACTATTCCAAGCAACAGGCCACCACCATTAGTATCGTTCATTTGGTCCTGTTTCCTCGGCATACTTTGGAGGAATCAAGTAATGTAACAAAAGCGTTCTACCCTCTTTAGTTTATGCCTGCCTGCAACCCAAATATGTAAACACGATATACGGACATTCTCTTCAACGTTGATAACATCTTGTGGCCAAATTCTTCCGCGACAGACTTAGAGTTTCTGAGGTTACCAATATTAACAAGAGGCTGAGGTAGTGAAGAAGAATAGGGATGGAGAGGAGGGGAAATGAGTAGGAGGGGGAGGAATAGGAGGAGAAAGAGTAGAATGGGAAAGAGTAGGATGGGAAAGAGTAGGATGGGAAAGAGTAGAATGGGAAAGAGTAGAATGGGAATGAGTAGAATGGGAAAGAGTTGAATGGGAAAAGGTAGGATGGGAAAGAGTAGAATGGGAAAGAGTAGAATGGGAAAGAGTAGGATGGGAAAGAGTAGGTTGGGAAAAAGTAGGATGGGAAAGAGTAGGATGGGAAAGAGCATGAGGGGAACAAGAGAAGGGGAAAACGTAGCAGGGGTAAGAGTAGGATGGGAAGGAGAGAAGGGAAAAAGTAGGATGGGAAGGAGAGAAGGGAAAAAGTAGGATGGGAAAGAGTAGAATGGGAAAGAGTAGTATGGAAAAGAGTAGGATGGGAAAGAGTAGGATGGGAAGGAGAGAAGGGAAAAAGTAGCAGTTTGAAGGACGATGAGAAGGAGATAGTGAACCATTAATTGAGGAAGGTGATATTCATTGGGCCAGATCATATACCATTGAATCTATTAATAAGGGGAGAGTATACTTTCGGTACATTGGAACACCTTCATTCCTCCAAAGTATGCCAGGAAACAGCACCATATAAACAAATATAATGGTGGCCTGTTGCTGGGAATAGCTTGGAGGAATCATTATCTCCAAAAATGACTAAACTATACCTTCCCCTTAAATGCAAATCCACCGCCACGGCTGAGCATTCCACAATTATTTATTTATATTATTATTATTATTATTATTATTATTATTATTATTATTATTATTATTATTATTATTATTATTATTATTATTATTATTATTATTATTATTATTATTATTATTATTATTATTATTATTATTATT
>JAWQEG010007455.1:0-10000 GCA_033782935.1 Petrolisthes cinctipes
TTGTTTAATGCCCGCCCTCTAACGAGCATAATGCCTCAGGCTAATAACGCGCCCTTTACCGAGCATGATTTTTGGAGTACACCCGCCCCCCCCCCCAACCCCCCATCCCATCCCGCCACCCCCCCCCCCCCTTATATTTTTACGGTCTTTACTGAGCATAATTACTCTCCCATCACCCCCCCCCCCACCCCCACCCCCCATTCCATTCCCCTTTCCCTCCCTCTCATTCCCCCGTTCACAGAGGTTGAAAGGAGTGATGGGGAAGGGGTTTGGAGGAAAGAATGAAAGGTTGGTGGTAAAGGGTAGATGTTTGGGCAGAAGACTATAGGGGAAATATTGAGAAAATGTACTGAGAATGTATTGAGAATTCATTAGTACAGCCACAATCAAATAACCACCGATACTTTCCTTCCATTGTGCAAATAAATCTGTTTCATATCAAAATATAATCCTACAACAACACCTTACGTCAACTCAACCCCCTCAATTAATATCATTATTATGAGGTGCTGCAAAATCATACATACAAGTGTTGTTCTTTATGACCAAGATATTTACTACGATGCAAGGAAAGTGTAGGTGGTGGTTATTTGATTGTGGATGTATATATTTGCCACGTGTGTGTTGTGAGGAGTCCCTGTATATACTGTCCACAGCTTATCTTCTCTCCTTCCCTTCCTTCCTCTCATCTGTACGTCTTTTCCTCCTTTCCCTTCTTTCCTCTCATCTCTATACTTCTTCTCCTTCCCTCCCTTTTTCTCAGTTATCTCCTCTCCTTCCCTTCCTTCCTCTCGTCTGTACGTCTTTTCCTCCTTTCCCTTCTTTTATCTCATCTCTATACTTCTCCTTCCCTCCTTTTTCTCAGTTATCATCTCTCCTTCCCTCACTTCCTCTCATCTCAATGTCTTCTCCTCCCTACATCTCTTCATCTCTTCTCTGCCTCCTTTCCCTCTCCCTCATCCTCCCTACCTTTTTCTCAGTTATCATATCTCCTTCCCTCACTTCCTCTCATCTCAATGCCTTCTCCTTCCTACATCTCTTCTCTGTTTCCTTTCCCACCCTCCCCTCCCTGAACATAGCCTTGCCTAGTGTCTTTATTACCACAGTGACCAGCTCAGCACATTACTACCACCCGCCACCACTATACCACCAGTACCACCACCACAACCACCACTCTCATCTCTAGGTCTATATTTATTATGTATCCCTCATCATCCACGCCACTATATAGAAGGGGGCGTTGGTGCTGGGAGATAATGAAGTGTTTGTTGTGTTTGTAATGTTGTGTTTGTCCATCCGTCTATTCGTCTCAACTTAGCGTTACGTGTATTTTTTTACATACGATTACATACGGTAGATTAAAAGACTTAGTAACCTTATTATAACGTTGTGTATCACAGGGTGTATGCATAGTCGTGGTCAATAATAATAAAAATAATCCACATTGGGATGACTCGTGTTCATTTGCTGAGAAACTTTCCAATAAGTATAGGTTAAGTACCATCTTCAAATTTACATACAAGCATACCTACTCACTAATCAAAACAATAATATCATACCACAACGTGAAAACATTAGTCAGCAATTCGTTTTGAGTTACTTCCCCCAATGTGGATGATTACTATTGACCACGGCTGTACGTATACTATCGCAGCTACAGTAATTCCCATCTATACAAGTACAGCTCGTTCAGTTTTAAAATGGTCATGTCCAATTGTGTTTGTTTTTGTCTCATCCTAACAAGCGGCGGTGCATGGACGTTTCGCAATCGAGTCATTTTGTTTGACTTTGTAATTGTGTGTTTATGCTGCCTCGCCCACCACATCCACCACCACACTGACATATTTTTTGGTCTTTATATGTTGTGTGTAACTGTGGAGCACTCAGGCTTTTATTTATCTGTAAAATATATATACATCATAATATATTTTTCTACCAATGCCGCCGAATAAAAACACTTCATATCATATTTAATTGTATGATGCCACGTGCAGTATTGGTCAGTTTCTCTTGCTCATCATTTTAAAGCTACATGAATCAGAATGCAGAATACAAACGACATATTCATTCCATTATTTCTATATCGTAGGAACGGGAAAGAGCTACTGTACTGTCCGTGACTCTACATTAAGGGGGAAGTTTTGTATTGGTAATTCTGGAGCAACTGAATTGAATCCTCCAAACTATTCCAAGCAACAGAACACCATTACTTTTGCTATTCTGGTCCTGTTTCCTAGCATACTTTGGAGGAATTCAAGGCACTCCAAAGTACCAAAAAAAAAATTACCCTACCACAGCCAAGACCACAGTTATTATCAACTACACTGCGACTTTCACTACTCTTATACAACTACCATTATGAAACGTACTACCATAACTGCTGGTAGTTTTGGTGTTAGGAGTAACTAATGGTTGTGATGGTTGGGGTAAAATAGTAGTGGTAGTTTTCTTTCTCGTACTGGTGATATCTGAAAAAAATTGTATATCGATCTTTACACTTTCGCAAAATTTGACTACTTTCTGGCAAAAAAAAAAAAAAAAAGAAAGAAAATGAGAGAGACACTTGTCTAAGAGAAGCACTCTTCACTTTCAATATATATGAAGTATTTATATTGGACAAATGGCAGGTGATATTGTGAATTAATGTCCAAAAATTAATGTGACACAATCTGTTATATTTCACAACAAAACGAGTACACACACACACACACACACACAAAGAGAAAGATTTACACACACACACACACACACACACACACACACACACTCACACACACACACCTGGCCAATAGCAATGTTAAATAAAGCATGGGTCTCCGCTTAATGCGCCGGGTATAATCCAATTAACTCAGGAAATAATATTGCCTCTATCCGCTCGGACGCGTTCCTGGTGATTAACAAGGCAAGAGACGGTGATAATGATGTTGTGTTGTTAAGAGGACGAGGTGGCGATAGCTGCTGGAGGGGTGGGGAGGGAGTGGGCTATACTGCTGATAACACGCTACTGATAAGAAGGTATTAATTAGTCGTGGTGGTGGTGTTGGTGGTGTTGGTGTTTGGTAGTGGGGGAATGGGGGTGTAGTGGTGGTTGGTGTGTATGTGTGTGTGTGTGTCTGTGTGTATTTATCTTTCTCTTTATGTGTGTGTGTGTGTGTGTGTGTGTGTGTGTGTGTGTGTGTGTGTGTGTGTGTGTGTGTGTGTGTGTGTGTGTGTGTGTGTGTAAAGCTTTCTCTTTGTGTGTGTGTGGGTGTGTGTGTGTAAATCTTTATCTTTATGTGTGTGTGTGTGTGTAAATCTTTCTCTGTATGTGTAAATCTTTCTCTTTATGTGTGTGTGTGTGTGTGTGTGTGTGTGTGTGTGTGTGTGTGTGTGTGTGTGTGTGTGTAAATCTTTCTCTGTCTGTGTAAAGCTTTTTCTTTATGTGTGTGTGTGTGTGTGTAAATCTTTCTGTGTATGTGTAAATCTTTCTCTTTGTGTGTGTGTGTGTGTGTGTGTGTAAATCTTTCTGTGTATGTGTAAATCTTTCTCTTTGTATGTGTGTGTGTGTGTGTGTGTGTGTGTGTTGTGTGTGTGTGTGTGTGTGTAATTGAGGCAGCGATATTTACCAACGTAATCAATGCTAAAATTTCAGACGTAAAAATAATTTCAGTATTGTGGTAAGGAGAATATATATAATTTTATGATAATAATAATAATAATAATAACAATAATAATAGTATATGATTAAGATGATAATGATGATAATAATAATAATAATGAAAATAAAAATAATAATGATGATAATTATAATAATATTAATAATAATATTAAAAAGAAGAAGATGAAGAAACAGAAGAAGAAAGATACTAATAATTTATAATAATAATAATAGAAGAAGAAAGATACTAATAATTTATAATAATAATAATAATAATAATAACTATAACAATACTAATAATAATATCCATAACAATAATATTAACCACAATATTTATATCATTATTGCCATTATGAATACTAATACATACCATCATACATTTTAATTTTCCGGATGATAAACAGTGGAGGGTTAGTTTCATTACTATTAACCAAGAGAATAATGTCAACTCCCCTACTCACAACAACAACAACATTTCCACACTCTCTCTCTACTGATACAAACATTTACCAGCTTCATCCCTTTACCCTTGTCCCTCATTCCCTTTACTTCCTTTAACCACCTATATCTCTCTACCATCTCCCTTATACCTCTCCCTTTATTCCTCATCCCTTATCCCTAATCTCTCTCCCTTTATCCCCCGCCCCCTTATCCTCTCAATCGTCATCCCTCTCTTCTTATCCCTCTCCCCTCTACCCCCCTCCTCTTATCCTTCTCTCCTCTCCCCTATCCCTCATCCCCACTCCCCTCGTCCCTCTACCCCTACCCCTTATCCCTCTACCCTCCCCTCAGCTTACCCCTATACCTTGTCATCCTCCCTCCCCCTCCCCCCCATTTCCCCTGCCTCCCCCCTCAACCCCCTATACCCTCCTCCCTACTACCTCCCTATTCCCCTTTCCCACTGCATACAATAATACTAATGTTGTTTAACCCAACTCTCTCTCTCTCTCTCTCTCCTCTCTCTCTCTCTCTCTCTCTCTCTCTCAATTTTATATTTTTGTGATTTTCTTTTTTCCTTGTTTGACATATCTTTGCCCCATTCATCTACCTATTTATATATCCACTTGATCTCCCTTATCTCCCTTTCCCCCTCTTTCCCCTCTCTCCCTTTCACCTCCTCTCCCCTCCCTGCCATGCCCATCCGACCCTCCATTTCCATACCTCTTCTCTCCCCTCCAATCCATGCTCCTCCCTCCCCTCCAATCTATGCCCTTCCTTCCATACCCCTTTCTCCCCTTCATCCACCTCCCCTCACCTCAATCCACCTCCCCTCCATACCCCTCCCCTCCCTTCTCCTCTAATCCATGCCCCTCCCCTCCAATCCATGCCCATCCCCTCCCCTCCCCTCCATGCCCATCCCCTCCCCTCCCCTCCAATCCATGCCCCTCCCCTCCCTATCCATGCCCCTCCTGCCCCCCCCCCCTCCTCCTCCGGTAACCATGACGACAGAGGAGCGATGCAACACTCTATTAGCACACACGCTCCCGCCTGCAACACTCGGGTCATTATACACAACAAAAACAGTAAATACACCACTTGCAATTTATCACCTACACATAAATAAAAGCCCCCGTCCAGCCCCGTCCCCCCCCCCCGACCCCCCCCCACCCCCCACACCCCCGCAGCAGCAAGCATTGTTATTCGTTATTTTTTTTTTTTTTTTTTTTTTTTTTTTTACAATATAATCCTCGAGGGTAATATTCTCTACTGTGCGACCTGGATAATGCCGCTTATACACAACCCAGTGTTAACAGACGCACGAACGACCCCCTGCCAGCCAGCCAACCACCCAGCCAGCACACACACACACACACACACACACACACACACACACCAAAATAATAATATCAACAACACCAACAAAGACAATGTATTCTAATGCCTAAAACTTACTAATTGTCTCACACCTTCTTACCTTATATATACCTTACCTACTACTACCACCACCACTATTATTACCACCATCCCCACCCACCCACCCACCCATCCTCCTTACTTTACAACCACACTTTATACTTTACTAAATACACCACCACACTCCCTTACTCTCCTCCCTTTTCCTAGCTCACCCCTCCTTCACCCACAACACACACACACACACACACACACGCACAAAAAAAAATATTACAACAAGAGAGAAAGAGAGAGAAATAATTGCATGGAGTTTTATTTTTCCAGCGGTCATAAATATCCAGCGGCACACGCATTTTATTTACTATGGACATAAAAGGCTGGGGTGTCGTGTTTTGTGATGTTGGTAACGAGAGCAACCTGCATGGCTTAGTGGAGGGGGTGGGGGTGGTTAGGGGTGCATGGGGGTTTTGAAATCAGTGGTGGGTTGTGGAGGTTGTGGTTATTATATATGTGGTGGTGGTGGGGTTGAAATTGTTGATGGGGTTGGTGAGGGGGAGGGGTTGATTGAGGTGGGGTTATAGTTGGGGGTTGGGGGTGGGGTGATGATGGTGGTGGTGGAAGTGGTGGTGGGGGTGGTGATGTTGGTGATGGTGGTGATAATAGTAGTGGTGGTGATACTGACAGTGGGGTTGAAATAGCTTGTGCATGGTGAAATGGAGGTGTTGGTGGTGATTGTGGTGGTGATTGTGGTGGTGGTGATAATAGTGGTGGTGGTGATACTGAAAGTGGGGTCGAAAGAGTGTGTGCATGGTGAAATGGAGGTGTTGATGGTGAGGTGAGGATGAAATTAATAGATGGTGTTGATGTATAGGGGTATTTATTTACTGTAGTGTTGGAGGAGTTGGTGTTCATATCAATACTGGTAATAGAATGGTAGGGTATGAGAGTAAATGTAAATGGTGATGGCGTTGGGTTAGTGGTGGTCATGTTAATAATATCACTGAAGTATGGTAATAAAAACAGTAATATTAGTAGTGGTAATTATTGCATTTTAAAGTGATGTTATTAATGCAGTTATTACCCATCATTAATAATAAAGGAAAACGATAGATATAAATGAAGCTTTGATTTTAATAACAATAACTGTATGTAATTATTATTATATTTCACTGATAAACGTCGTAATTATATGGTTACTATAATATTATATTTTGTGGGAGGTAGAAAATAATAATCAAGGGTTTGGGTACTTATATGTATGTATGTGTCTATGTTTGGAAGTCCCCCCTCTCATCCCCCCCTTCCCCCCTCCCCCCACCATGATGAAGTGTTAATAATAATACTGACTACATGACTGCAATAGTGCTAATTAATGTTATAATGAAGGTTTGCAGTTATTAATAATGAGTAGTAATTATATTGTCAGTGGATGGGAAAATGGTGGGGACGGCCATTGCACTGGTATGGGGGCGGGGCGGATGGGGCTGGCGAGGGGGGGGGGAGCCAAGCATGTTATTTTGTGTCCCGTGATAAATGAGAGAGAGAGAGAGAGAGAGAGAGAGAGAGAGAGAGAGAGAGAGAGAGAGTGTGTGTGTATGTGTGTGAGAGAGAGAGAGAGAGAGAGAGAGAGAAGAGAGAGAGAGAGAATATATATGCGTATGGTGTGTGTGTGTGAGAGAGAGAGAGAGAGAGAGAGAGAGAGAGAGAGAGAGAGAGGGGGGGGGGATAGGGGAAAGTAGAAGCGAGGGTGAGTGACTGAATGACTGATTAAATTAACAAACAAACAAACCTAACCTAAAACATAACCTCCTGCCTGACGTGTGAGGTATTGTATGATTTTAACGATGTACTCTCCATGCCTATATTATGTGAATGGAAAAATGCTACTGAATGGAATATCGGTCGGTAAATGTATCGCTGATGAGTTGAAAATCGGTGTTGTAAGTACAGATTATTTATCGATTTACTGAAGGAATATCGACCTGTTAAAGATATATATATATATAAGCTGTTGTGGGTAATTCATATATAATTATCATATTATTATTATACTCATTCTAATTATCACTCATATATAATTATCCCTATTTTTTTTTTTTTTTTTTTTTTTTTTTTTTGAGTCTCAGAAAGGTTTTAAAATATCAGTTACATTAAGGGACCCTGTGATGTAGTCAGAAAATTGGAGGTGTACATGAGTCCTTCAAATATTGCCACGAACACCACCCATACGGAAGGAGCTTGTTTCGTGGTATAGTCAGGAGGAATCAGACGCCTCAAATTACCATACACGATCAGAGAGTCTAAACTTAAGGACCCTGTGATCGTGTATGAAAATTGGAGGCTACTGATTCCTCCTGACCATACCACGAAACAAACTCCTTCCCTATAGGTGGTGTTTCGTGGCAATATTTGAAGGACTCGTTTATCTCCAATTTTCTTACTACATCACAGGGTCCCTTAAGAGTTCAAAGGCGAGAATATCAGTAACTAAGAATAATGGTCTGCACGTTAATCATCAGTAGTAAATACTTGGGAATATTGTAAATTATTTCAGTATCGACAGGTTTTAAATAGCGGCAAAGTGTATTATTAGTTAGCATTGAATATTTTATAGACTACTAAGAATTATTTTTATGAGACTCAATGATCAGTCACGAGACAGTATTAAAGTAATTACCGGTATTTTTATTGTTATTATTATTGTTATTAATATTATTATTAATATAGATATGTATATAATTAGCCATCATAGAGTATCGTTGAAAATAATACATTTCTTAATATTATCATTATTACTCACGGAAAGCTCGATCATTAGATTACATAAATATTATGATTCTCCGTGAGCCAATCCTGTGTTAGTGCTAAGTCAGCCTTGTGAGTAACCGAGGTACGTAATAATAATAATAATAATAATAAAAATAATAATAATAATAATAATGAAAGCAAAAGCAAAACAATATTAATAATAAAAATAATAAAAATACAACAATAATAATAATAATAATAATAATAATAATAATAATAATAATAATAATAACAATAACCGTCAAAGAATTACTAGTATACAACTCTGAGTACTATGGACAAATATTCTTAGACGTTATTTGGACTTTCTCAGGGGGAGATTCTCATGTTGGTAAATTGAAAGGCTACAGATTACTCCTAACAATACCAGGAAACAAACGCTCTCAAATGGTACTAATAGAAGTTCTGTTTCGTGGCATAGTTTGGAGGAATCAGTAGCATTCTAATTATCCGACAAAAAATATATATTCCCTATAATAAAACAACTTCCTTCCTGAATGATAACGATAAGGTAATACTCAATCAGTGTTATCGTTATCGTCTGCTTCTCACCTCATCGCTAATTTTATCCCGTGTTTGATTTTTGTCAACTAAACTACGGTACTGTATTCTCTTCCCAGTTTTTTTCTTTCTGCTTAATTAAGGGGACAGTGTATAGTAGTGTTGGTAAATCAAGATATAAATTATTCCTTCAAACTATTCCCAAGCTAACAACAGGCCACCATTATTTTTGTTCATCTGGTCCTGTTTCCTGCATGGCATACTGTGGAGGAATCAAGGCGCTCTAATGTACCAAAGATAATAAATAATAATCATACTCTACCCTTATTGCCTTGACGGTCCTCTATCTCCAGCTTTTACTCTATCTCTCATATTACTGCTTTATCAGATCCTCTTGCTCCTTCTATTTACGGCTTCGCTTTCTCATATCTATTTCTTTCTTCTGTCTGCATAATGTTTCTCGCCTCTATCTTCTATATTTCCTTCCCAAACTCTTATTAATACATTCTAATTATTAAATCCCGTTATTTACCATAAAATAATTTCATCTATATTATCCCACTATACTCTAGAATACTCCTAATTTATTTTCACAATTATACATTATCTGCGTAAGGTAAAAAATTCTATCAGTCAGGATTATAATTAACAAAGATGCAGAGAAAATACAACAAGCCCTCCTCCTTATTAAGGTGGAATATGAACTGCTTCTCGTCGTGTGTACTCGAGTAACTCCTAACTATATTCATCGTATAAACTTTAGTGGGAAAAAATGTAAGCTCTCTGTTAATTGTGTTTATCAAGTGGAGCACAAGTGTATATATACATTGTCAACACTTCAAGACCGTATTGTTTTGTAGTCTGAGTTTGGATAGGATTCATTGGTGAGACAACCTTTGCTGCATGCCCTTAAGTACTCGGAGGTCTATCTAGGTTTTCTGATACTAATAATAATGGGTAGCCTGTGTATGAATATCTCCCTGTATAGAAGCTACAATGTTGTCAATTATACGGTGAAATTATGTATGAACTTGCGCATCTACACCGAGTAGGTATTAGACATCTTGAAAATGGGATAACTGGAAGGGTATTCACAGGAGAAACAAAACCGTGCCCCACAGACTATCCTAATGTCGCCGGAAATTTTTTTCGTATCTCGCATTTCAACTTACGAAATTGCTGCCGACACAAAGCGAGTAC